>KK113206.1:189807-235976 GCA_000611955.2 Stegodyphus mimosarum
ATATATATATATAAATTATGAAATAAAATTGAACTGCAAACAATTTGACGTCAGGTCGAGATTTGATCTCTTATTTTATAAAGAAAAGTCTTAATTTTTCGAGTCGTTGTTTTGCATTTATTTCATTAGACTGTTTGCACATAAGAGCTTGTAACAAATATTTTTCACTGCTGGCAATGCATAAATGATTACAAAGAGGTTTCCTATACTGTGTTTAATAATTATGTATTTGAAAGTATAGTAATGTAATTAGCACATAAACACTGAATTCAAGTGCAAACAAATTTTCACTTTAACTGTTAAATAATCGTTCGAACCCTATTGTTGGAGCTTTCTGATATTTATAGATTTTTGCCCTGTGCATATTTATTATAACACTTTCTGAATTTTCTTTGTATGATGTGATTTAATTAGCCAATGAGTGAGCATTGTTTGTTTTCTTTAGTACCGAAATCAAGGTTCAGCTGTGAATGAATTATTTCGTAAATTGAATTTAAAGTTATTAAACGTCATTCATTGAACTCAAAATTTGTTTTTAGATTTCATCCAAGAAATTGCGCATTGTTAAATTCTTTTGGAAGTAATATAGCTATTTTAATTCTATCAAACTTTATAATGCATTATAAAGGTCGATAGAATTAAAATATCTATATTACTTACAAAATAATTTTAAAAATTTGCTTTAGATCACCACACTTAATTACAAATATCTGAAGTGGATACAACATGACTTCTTTGTACGACTTGTTAAATTTAATTAACTTCCTCGAATTTTATTAGAGCTATATTTCTCAATCACATAATTCAGTTCTCGAGGCATGGCAAAAATACATAAAAGCTCAGAACACTTCATTCAAAACTATAAAATAGAGAAAAGCATAAAACATCAAATACAGTTAAATAGAGTTAAAAACACAATTTTTACAGTTAAAACAACATTTTCTTTCCACAAACAAGCAATTCAGCCAGCAGGCAGGACGACAGTTGTTTCAGTGCACAAAACTGAAAGTTTACTTTTGGTTTCACTATTCTGCTAACAGTTCCAAATATACACAAATGGCGGCTTCATTGGGCTTAGTGCCACTTAAACACACATATTTATCTCACATATAGAATTTTCTTTGTAGAACATTTTTAAGGAAGAAAAATCAGTATGTTGCTAAAAAGCATTAGTTTCTTTAACAAGATAACGTTAAGAAAATTCCTGATCGGGCGACATTCAACACTGGTCATTGAAATGCCTATGTCTTGGATTCTCTTTCTCCCTGAAATATGGGGCACAACATCCGTTCTACACAAACAAACCCTTTTTTTATATCTTTACAAGACAAAAGATGATTGATCACAAGACACGAAAAGGAAACAGTTCCTTTTTGAATTCATCTTTTTTGTAACCTACAGCACTAATAAAATAGATATTGCATATCATTGCCTTTTACTCGTTTTTCCATGGACACTACATACTACATACTTACTACGTTTCTGCAGGCAGATTTAATAAGTTCAGTAAAAGTTCTCATCTTAGTATATCGGGAATATATTTTATGAAATTTCCATGAAATCAGCTGTATGCCCATTTATATGAAATATACGTACAAACTAGGGATAGAAAATTAATTTTACAAACATCCTGATGAAACTACAACATCACCTCTATCTCCGATATTTATTTATTATATTGGTAGTAAAAGGGTTATTAATCTACATAGGTAGATCGAAAAATTTCAAGATGGAATTTTTTTTTTATCCAGAATCAGACGATTTTACGGACTATGCATATTTTTACTTCCTCATAGAAAGTAAAGAAAGTATTGTAATGACGAAAATTTTCGGGTGTAAATGGATTGTAAAATGGATTTAAAATGGATTCAGAAAAGATTTATTTCTAACGTCTGTAGGTACGTACGTATCTATGTTCTCGCTTAACTCAAAAATTAGTTGTTTCAGAACGTTGAAATTTTGTGTACGAGACTACTGTAACATGTAGTTGTGTACCTCCCTTTTTGGTTGCAACTGGCCGCACCAAATATATATATATATACTCATTGTATTAATCGGCTCAATGAGCTTATTTTATGTCCTTATATGTTGGTAAATTGTGCATTATTTTCCTTTAAAGTGATTGAATTATATGTTATTCTTATGTTTCGGTTAAGGTTTTCATGCTTTTAGTTAACCTGCATGCAATAATTCTAGAATTATCAACAATTTAAAAGTGTTTTAAGTGCGGCTAACCCTAATTTATTTACCATAGCGGCCTTGTTTGTTTACATTTGAAACTTAGCAGAATAATTAATTCAGTTTCTACACATTCAGTGTCTTTTTGCTGAGTGAGACCAAAAGCAAACTTTCAGTTTTTTGCCCCGAAAAATCTGCCTTCTTGCTTGCTGGCTGAACTGCTTGTTTTTGCGAAGAAACTTTAACTATACATTTTTTAGCTGTTTTAATTGTATTTGGAGTTTATGTTTTTCTATATTTTTTTAAATTGTTAACAAAAATGTTTTGAATTTTACGTATTATTGCCTTGCAGTGAAGTAAGAACTGAATTAATTGAATGGGAAATATATCTCTAATGGAATTCGAGGAAATAAATTTCTATGAAATACAGCAAAAGATAGGTATAATTTAATAGTCCGTACAAGTAAATCATGTGGTGTCCATATCAGATTTTTCTACTTAAGAGCAGAGATTCTTTTGCAATGAATGTAAGTTATTAAAACGTTTTATTACCGATTTGAAAAGATGAAATACACGGTTTAATAACATTGCTGCAATCGTAGCTCTTTTGTTTCCCTCATCCAATAAGAGTAGATCATGTTGATGTTTTGCTGTTAATCTCGCTTGTTTGAATCAGATCAAGCCCATGAAATTCATCCTGACAAGGAGACAAGATTGTGCCTGTCGTTGGCAAGAGCCTCTGGCGCCATATAGGGGACAGTATAACTTTCCTCAGGTCCGCTCTCCATTTGGAAGAACATTCCGAGGGGAACGTGCCGAGGGTCTTCCACGCCCTCTTTCTCTACCCGCAACCTCTCGAGAGGACTTTCACCTCGCCGCGAATTTAGAATGTCTCCATGCTGCACAGAAACTATACATTTACAAATATCCATGCCTTCTCCAGGATTCGAACTCGGATCCTTCGGTACGACTATCCGGGTTAGGTGGCGAAGTAGATCCTTCCTTGCAAACTTCTTCTCAATTCTGAAGATTACGAAATATCGTAAGTTCCTGACTATACGATATTTTGGAGCTACTGCAACGTTTCTAGACATGTTGCCATGCGGCACTGTGTTAGCTAATGATAAATCAGCAGCATACGACCTGGTAATGTCTGACAATAGAAACCACTAATCGGTGTTAGATTTTTTTTCATGGCTCTACGCAATTGGTTTTAAAGACAAGTGAATAAAAGTCACCGTTCATTGTCTGTTTATTGACTAATAATGTTCATATTCGTAACCGCAGTGGAAGGTGCTCATTTGATTTCTCCTGTGATACCTTTTTGAAGAACGTTCATTACTGGAATATCTAAGCACGACTATTTGATTTACCATCAAGTCTCAACATTTCAAATGATTCATGATGGCTGTTCCCGAGTTTGGCAAAAACAGAGCTCGATCATACCTCTGCTGTATTTTCACGATGATGTCCTCTTCTTCACTGTTTCCTATTACAGAAGAAATGTAAAGACAGCATTGAATCATTTGTCTGTCGCTGAATGGGCCAACTGAATCACTTCATTATTTAAATAAAAACCTATTTATTTAAATAGTAGCATTTAATGGTACAGTGTACTTTGAATACCGTAACTTTCCTTTCATTTTATTAAAAATTGCAGAAAATTGTTTTGAGCAATAGGTATGCAATAATTTCGATAACTGAAAACTAAAATAAATTTTACATACTTATCCAGTTGTGAATATCAAAAGTAAATTATTTTTACTCGCTTATTCATAACCTTAAATTTAATGTATTTGCTGAAAATTTCAATAAATTATATGAAAAATTCTTAAACTCTGATTTAACGCAGGAATTCAAAAATAACGTTGTTAATTATCTAACAAGGTTATGGAACTTCGAATTTAGCTTATTAACCATCGCAGAGTAAAGGAAGAGGATGAAATACTTTTAATTTCCTTGGCATAGTTAAATAAGATCACTTTATAAGGTATTTCTCCCGCCTTCTTCGTAGGCCTTTGTGGCGTAGTGGTCTGCATGCTCGACGCGTAACCGAGAGGTACGTGGTTCGATTCCCGGCGAAGGCGTTGCTCATTTTTCATATCTCCTGCTTCGAAATAACCTAACGTCTCTACAACTTGTACCAAATATTTCAGCTTTGATAAAGTTTATGCATACCAATTCAATTGTTTCTTTTTGTTTATGGACGTCTGAAAGTACAGTCACACATAATTAGGAAGCTTTAATTGTAGCAGCATCAATTTCATATAGATCATGGAAGAAATCTCGCATTATCCGAAGATTTGGAAATATTACAAGAATGCTCCATTTTCGGCACATGATGTTTTTGAATACAAGAAAAAGTATCTAAAACTGTCATTGTTGTTGTGACTAATCTCATTTGTCTGATATCAGAGCAAGCACACGAAATCCATCCTGGCAACGAGGCAAGATTGCGCCTTCGGCACCATACAGGTGACAGTACGACTCTCAGTTCCGCCCCCAATTTAAGGAGAGTACTCCGGGAGAACGGGTCGTGAGGTCTCCCACTCCTTTTCCCCTACCACCAATCCCTTGAAAGTATTTTCGCATATTTAGAGTGCCCCCATGCCGCCCAGACACTCTACATTTTTAAACATCCCTGCCTTCTCTGGGATTCGAACCCAGGCCCGTCTAAAACTGTACCGTAAATTATTACGATTAATTCCAATAAAATAATTTCTCAAAAAACCTATATATTAATATTAATTACATGCATTTTGTGCAAGCAGTAATCGCTAAAATTAATTTTCGATGTTATAAGTTCTGTACATTTACCATGTTCGTTTTTTTTCCATTTTACAGCTTAAACGGTCTTAAAGAAGGAAACTAATGTTTTCCGTTGGATCCAATTAAATTGTGGTAAGTGCATTTGGGCTTTCCCGCTTAAGCGAAAGGATGTTTTTGTTGAAGATTTTATAAAAGAAACTAGTTTGTATTGACGCTATGCAAAGGAAAACATGAAAGCGGCCATGCAACGTTTCATTCCTAAGATTTGAACTTGTGTCGAACCATCTGTGGTTACCGGCAATGTACACTCCGACAACGCTGGGCTACGGAAGAAAGCAAAGACACATCTCTAGAAACGAAAAACCAGTATTTTAAATAACATATTGATTGATTCCTAGAACTGATTCAAATGCATAGCTTCCTTTTAAATTTAACGCTTTGTTTTATATTGTATTGGAATTTCTGACAAATGGTTTAAACACATCTTGGTGTTAAAGAAGGCTTTCTTGGAGTCTTTGCACAATTTTCCGTCATCATGTTATTATGGTGTTGTTTTATAGTGGTTAAATTAATTTGACTGCACAACAATTGTTACGGTAACCTGCAATGCAATATTTTCCTAAACGGATCTGAGAGGGTTGCCACCATGAGAAACTAAGATATTTAGTGCTTCTTCTACGTAGACTGGAGTATAATCAGTTTCTTGACTATTGTTGTTCGAAGTTACATACGATTTTTAATTCAGTATTCAAATTATGAATGAATTTCTTAATAAACTGGTTATTTTAAAAGATTAAATTCACTTCTCTGTCATTTAAATCTTTATTTTTAATTTAATAACGTATGTACTGGATGTAATTTAAAATAAATGCAATTTATAATATATAGAACTAATCACTTTTGCAAATAAAGCAGCATTTTTTCAATTACTAAAAGATGCTTCTATTTCCACAAATTGCATGTTTTGGGTCTGAATCTTCTTTTTCTAAAAAAAAAAAAAGATATTATGAAATTTTGTTTATACGCAAAACATTTTTGGCAACTTTACTTTGCTTCTGCTGTACATATATATATAAGATATATATATTATTAACAAGTAAGAATGCCAAAAGCCATAGTACATCCTAACCCTTTGAAATCCTATTCGAAGAAGCACGTTAGTGCCAAAATTACACATTAAATACAATTAAAACTTAGAATCCTAAGTAAAGATTCACATGAAAATACAACTCAAATAATGCTTAGAAAATTGTAATTTATGGGCAAAATTGGGAAAAGCTAAAGTTGCAATAAAAACAAAGTATACAATAGAAAATGGTAATATCTCAGCGAGAGTTGCATAGTTGTCTCGTCAGGGGAAAAGAACTGTGTCCCTTTCGCTGAAATATTACTTCCACGCGTTTCAACTGACGACTAATTGAGACAATACCGCGTCAATTAATTGACAAACTCTTAATATCTATTACATCTTTCCATATTAATCTAAATCGTCTCAATTAGACGCCCCTTTTCCCTACGCGTGGAAGAAAAGTATTACAAAACAAAACAAGAATTAATTAGAATTAAAGAATAAAAAGAGGCATCTAGGCAATGAATAATTTTAAAAACGCCTCAAGACCTCAAAAATTTTACAGAAAACTAAATTTATAAATAGTATTAGAGAGGATGAAACCACAAATCATCAATTATAATTTATAGTTAATTTCTGTAACACTATTAATCCTATATTACAACCGAAGAAATCAAGAAAATCTAATCTTATATATATAGCTTTGGGGTTTAATACATGTATCTGTATGATAAAGAATATGCAAACCAAAATTTTATGCTATAGTTGCAGTAGTCCATTAAGTATTCATTTTAAGGTCGGTGTGTCCCTTTTCTGTTCTAAAAATAGTAATTGCTTGTAATAAACCCCTCTGGACTGCGTCATTTCGAGATTAATCCTTATCATAAGACTTTTACATAAAGCTGTTGACGTAAATGATTTCGCGAACAGAAACTCAACCAGAATAAAATAGCTTCATGTAATATATTGTAAAATGAAATGTTTATGTAGGAAGTAATACACTCAGAATATAACGATGATTTAATAGTATAAAATGCTACAAATAAATTCTATTGCGTTTCTATCAAAAACAACGTCTCTGGAGAAACCTTTCAAGACATCTGGAATAAAAGAAACATTCTTTCTTTTTTTTTATTTTACTACGTATCTGAAGTAATATTACAACAGATTTATACTTCTGGAAGCCATTTGCATGAGATCACTTGTTTTCTTTGAATTAATCAAAGATAAAATGATGATTAATACATAAGATACGTACTTATGTAAAGATGATTTAATAGCATTTTATACTATTAAATCATCGTTATATTTTGAGTGTATTACTTCCTACATAAACATTTCATTTTACAATATATTACATGAAGCTATTTCATTGTGGTTGAGTTTCTGTTCGCGAAATCATTTAGGTACACGAATGTATTAATCATCATTTAATAACTAATTAAACGTCCACGAAATCATTTAGAAATAAAAATGAATTCAAATGGAAAAACTGTTTTGATCTAAAGTTCTAGATGCGACAACCTCTTTCTTTCTTTTTTTAACCTAGATTAAGAATAGAAACTGAAATCAACATAAGACCAAATTAAAAAAGAAAGCAGTTTCAATTTAATAGGAATATTTAGTCACATCTGTAGTGGTTGGAGAGAGTAAATAGCTATTAGAAAGAAACTCGGAGTTACGCTTTAAAATTATTACATATTTACGAACATTTAATTCAAATCTAGAACGAAGTACGCAAATAAGTAACATGTTAATGATAATACTAATGTTATGAATTGTTTCTGTATCAACATATACTCAGAATCTCTTCTGTATTAATTATGCATTACGTATTAGTTCATATTTCAAGTAATGAAGTCAAAGTTTAATTTCTTGTACTTTCATCTTCTCCATTTCCAATAAAAGAATAAATTTGCTCAGTATGAAAAAAATAGCATGAGCCAGATTCAGAGAAGTACGAGTCTGCAATAGGCCCATTATTGTATCTATCGATAGATTATCTATTGTATGATTTGGGTACCTTGTTGATCTGCTAATTTGATCATTGGAACTTAGACATGAGCAATTCTAATGGAAAAATTTCCGAATTTCTGAGATTAATTCCCTCGAAATTACCCTACAGAAAATTAGTTCTCGTGAGAATATAATTAGGTAACTGGAAAAATTCAGATTGTATTTAACGGAAATTTCAATAAAAAGCACATTTCAAGATTTTTTAATTGATATTTTTCATCTAGTTATGAGCAGTCATTCTATAATTGTTTTTCCATAATAAATAATACAATCGAATTAAAACAATTAGTCAAAGATTATTTAGCAATTTGCAGAAAAGAGAGAAATAAAATTCGTTACTAAAATGTTATCGTTTATGTTAGACATGCGTTATTCTACGTTAAACATAAAATCAAGATAGAGTGATTTTGAAATTAATGCAACTTTAAAATAGTCAAGTTTCATCTATACCAGTTAACTTTGAGGATCCATTTATTTACATATAATGCTAAGGAATGATTCGCAGTTTCTAGATATAAGATTAACAAATTTCGTAAATACTTGTAAATATCATAAAAGTTTTACAATGTGAATATAATATTAATGAAACTTCTAATTGGGAATTCTTCCAAAATAAAATGCTTACAAATTGGAACAAATGTGGCTAAATATAATACATTCAGTCGCAGACTTCTTGTATCAGACTACATTTCACTATTTATCTTACTAAAAGATATTAATATTGAGAAGAATAATACCTAAAAAATAAAATCACAGTTGTATTTATGATTGCGAATACTCATCGTTTGATTTGATGCTTTCATCGAGGAGCTTCTTTTATGAATATAAATGCAGAAATGCACAAAAAATATTTTAGAATACAAATATTTAAATAAAACAATTAAATTCAAATCTTAGGCAGCATGCTATGAGGAGGTAAAAATCTAGATTTAGTAAGTTAAATGAAACATTGTCAGTTTAATACATACATGTTCCCTTTAAAACCCTAACTAAAGACATTAATCTTTATTCAAAAAGGTTTACCATAAGGTTAAAAATTCTGAAAGTTTTCGGGTCTAAACTTTACTAACGATATAGCCGTCAAGAACTTCTGGTTGCGAATCAAAGACTTCATGATATCCTCCGGAGTCGATAGTTCCAGACGAGCGATAGCCAAGCAAAGTGAAGCAAAAGATATATTGTCTCCTTTTATCCTGTAACTCCTGGTTGTCCAATTTAGGACGTATTCTCGTCCCTTCGGGAAAGTACCGCATATATTCTACGAAAGCTCTACCGACCGTGAAATAAACCTCTCGAAATTTGAATAATGTGAATATTCTAAAATTGTATGTGGACCACTTATGCGTAGATCCATTGAGAAGATGGCAGGTCATTTCTGCCAGGATTTGTATGAAAGTGGAAGTAAGTGGAGGCTATTTTAGAATAGGAAATCAAAAAGCAAATATCGTTCTAAAGAACTGTGAAGTATCTAAAAAATTCAGTCTATGTATAGTTATATATACTATAACGTTCAATTTATTTAGTTTTAAAAGAATTGTAAATAGAACTAGGAAGCTATATTTTCAGAAATTTCAAGAAGATTTTCCTTACTATTGAACAATCATCTTTCATGTAGGAACCAGTGTTTAACTGCTAAAATTAGAAATGCGAAGCCCTATGGAAGGGTGTCAGGAATGCGAAAGATAAATAAAGAAATAAAATAATAAAGAATCAGTAACTAAAATTAAATAAAATAAATGTAAAATATTCATATATTAATATAAATTAATGATAAGCAGCTCTTTAATAATTTAAATTAAACAATACATCACTTAAAATGAAGTGAATTTAGAAATTAATAAAAACTAACTAAGTTAATGCTAAAAAGGCATGGTATCTGAAGATCAGGAAAGATTGTGATCATATTACTGAAGGTAAGGAAATGGTTTCCATATTTTTGACGTATATCGTTAATTCGAACGAAAATGAGGCCTTCCGTAACTACCAAAGTCAATTTTAGTAACTATCACATGCTCCGTGCATCTTTTTAGCTGCAGGACTATCATATTCTCTTCCTTCCCAAAACTCGACAACTACGTATACATTTTTTTTAATTTAGATAATTTTAATGTTTTCAGAAATAAATTCAAGAAAAAGTATAGAAAATGTTGATAACTACCAAAATTTGAATAAAAGAATTTTTTTAATTCGTCAGACTTTTAATTACACATTTAGTTTAGTCCGGAATAAACTAAATACTTAATGCTTAATGTGTAAATAAAAGTCTGTCGCATTATCCCCGTCGAAACCATGAAATTCCTTTCCCTTTATTAATAATATCCCTATACTAAAATAATTTTGTCGTTAGTGACAGAATTTTCTGATTTTATTGCCGTTCGTTAATACAGCAAAGTACGAGAGTCCACTTTACTCAGGTTTGCATGCCTTCGTGGTGTAGTGGTCAGCACACTCGGCGCGTATTCGAGAGGTCCGAGGTTCAAGTCCCGGCGAAGACATTACTCTTTCGTCATATCTCCTGCTTTGAAATAAATAACCTAATGATTTCACAGTGGCGCCCGAACTAAATAACGGTAGTGGATGAGGATTCTCCACCACCAGAATTTGGCGATTGGATCCCCTAATCTCCAGTCGTTCTTTAAAAGGGGGAGTGTGTACGGTATTTCTTCCGTCTTCTTAGCAGGCGTTCGTGGTGTAATGGTCAGCACACTCGGCGCGTATTCGAGAGGACAGAGGTTCGAATCCCAGCGAGGGCTTTGCTCATTTCTCATGTCTCCTGCTTCGAAATAAACTAATGACTGTACAAGTTTGAGTTGAAATTACGATTTGGCTCGAAAACTTTTAAGAACTGGAATTACTCTCCACTGGTCTCTAACCGAATTTAAATTGTGATTCGAACATTTACCAAACAAATGTTTATTACTCAGAAGACATTTCAAATTTCTATAATTTTGGGCGTGTCCTTGGAAAAGTTGGTGGTCTTGTGCGGGAATTTCGTATGTTGATTTCGTACACAAAACAGTGTACTTTTACATTAAAAATTTAGAAATTGGTCACACAGTTAAAAATTGGTCATTAGTATTTGATGAGTGATTATAGACTTTGTTTCATGTTTTTACAACTGAAAATTTCGAAGCATCTTTTTTATAGATAAATGTTAACTTTTAATTTCAAAGCCATTCATCTGCTTTAGAGTTTTACCTGTATATATCAGTTATAAGATATTGAAAGCTTATGTTTCAAAATATAACTCATGCTGCTATATTTCAAATTCTTCTCTATTTGAAACGCAAAATAAAACGCGTCGTTATGGCAACATGGAGGCATATTTCGGCTTCGAATGAAATACAGTGGACATCTGATCATCAGAGTAGGGATTAATCGGGCCTCGTCTAGACACTTTTATTGCGTAATGACGAAATCTGTTCTATCCCTCAGTGAAAAATAAAACCGTCAGCTGAAAATAAGAGAGGAAAATTCTTGAATAACAACAGTATAGCATATGGGCGTCGTAGTGTTTCTATCCTCAGTAGTAAGCAGTTTAATAGTATGCAATTTTGAAAATATAAATATTGTACGATAAGGAACAAAATATTCTAACTGATGATTTTACGCCAGCTTGAACTGAATGACATTGTTGTAGCTCTTTCAGAAATATTGTTTCTTAATGCTATAACTTTTAACTTATTTTTTATTCCTAATGATGTATTCTTTCGCTACTTACAATGTGTTCTTTTTATTTTATTTTGAATATCGATTAAATTTACATAATCCAATAAGCGCATTCTTCAGATTAATCTGCCAAAACGTATTAGGAAGTTTTAATAGCAATTTTATATTAATTATAATATGGGCTATTCGTCAGTGCTGTGTTTCTCTTACTTCCATTGAATAAACTGTGAGTTTGAGTTAAACCATGAATATCGTTTCCTGTATCACTCGATTAATAAGGATTTGATTCTAAATAGCAAGTTGGTTCATTATTTAATTGCAACTTAAGTCTTCATATACAACGTTTTGGCATCAATTATTTACGTTCCTTTGAATAAAACGATTTCCAAAAATTATTTACGAAATGTAAGGGACTATATAATTTGGTTTTTCAAACCAAACTCTCTCCCATATCCATTACTTTCTGAAGTCTTTAGGTACAACGAAAATATTTATTTTAAAGTTTTGATAAAACCCTCATATTAAAACTGTAAGCCAATGTAGATTTGATTTAAAAGTTTGATAGTAACAATTTACGAAGACTGAATTTAGTAGAAATCTCATGTCGAATGTTATAGGGAGTTTATTGGAAGTGCAAACAAATCTTTATTTTGAAAACAATCTCTTTTCCTTTCCACTAGAAAGTATATCAGTTTAGTTAATTATGTTACTAATGATAATAATGGTAAACATATAATACAAAACATAATACAATAATAATAAATACATTACAAAATAATACAAAAATAATAAATATGTTACAAAATAGTACGATTTATTAAGAAAGAAGGAAGGGAATTTAGTAGGAAATTCATGTCAAATGCTATTTTATATCATACCTATACCTTATTTTATATCCAATATGCATTTACGCATCTTTTCATAAATGCGCTTTGTTCTTCGACAAATCCATAATTTTTTTTGTGTGTGTTTCTTATGTGCAGTGATTCTTTTCCAGTTTTGAAACTCTTGCAGAAGCCAAAATACCTAGGCCCTTGATATGAACTAGCAGTTAAATGTAGAAACAATTAAACGTAGCAACACAAGCGCAAAAGCATTAAAACAGGACAATAGAAGTTCAAGAACATTAAAAGAAAATAAATAATGTTGTTGTTAATTTTGATTTTATTAGTAGTAAGTATTGGCAACGTTTTAGACAAACGGATAACTGATGTAACAAAATTATGAGCTTTAAATCGATACTTGAAACTTGAGCAAATATAAATACCCCGGGGTGCAAAATCATTAGCTAATTAAAATCATATATGTTGTATAGAATAAAAAATAAATATTATAGGACAAATAACAAATCTTTAGAGTGTTTTGCAAATCAAACGAATTTCAGCAATTATATTTGTTTTTTGTATTGTCCACCACTGATGTATGTGGATGTAAGGGGGATGCGTCAAGGTAGCAATTTAGCATTGATTTGCGATCTATTTATAACACAAAGAAAAAAAAATTAAGAATAATTTTCAGCTCCTGGGCTTTGATTGCCCATCTACATTTTTTAATGTGTTACGAGATGAGATACGTTATTCTTCTGGACATTTCTTAATAAGATATGAATTACCTTTCTGTATTCAACTTTGTGCATTTTAAGCCTCTCAAATGAAAACCTCTTCGAAATGTTTATTTTTTCTGTTTCGCTCATTGCGCATTATGCCAAAGTAGAAAGCATAACCATTGAAGGAAGATATTTTTTAAGCTTTGAATAATTAAATAAGTGCGCAAGTTTCAAAGTAACATAAATGTACGATGAAATAATAAAACGGGAATATTTCAAAGTACCTGGATTTTCTCTTTTGAACATTAGGTTAAAAAAAAATATCATGTTTTGAATCTTTAATTTCTAGAGGGATTCGTTCTTTAAATACACTCACGTTTGTGAAAATTGCAACACCATGAAGGACTTACGCGAGTGAGCTGAAATTTTCAGGAAATGCAAAGTAGCGCATGATATGCAAATGATTAGAATTGCAAATCCGTAGCGCATGCGTATGCTGAGCAGCGCCCTCTGAACGGCTGATGGATCCGAATAAATAGACGGCTGTAGCGAGGCGTGTATGGTTATCGGTGGTTATCTGCTAGTGGTAAAGGTTAACTCAATCTGTACTTATGCCTCGTCGACGAAAGAGAGCGAGATTTGAACAACTTACAGAGTTTGAACGAGGGAGAATCATCGGCCTTCGTGAAGCTGGATTGTCGTATCGTGCAGTAGCCTCTCGTGTGCAGCGTAACAGCAGCACAGTGATGCGCGTTTGGAAGCAGTGGACGGACGAGTGTCGGACAACTCGGAAATCCGGGAGTGGACCCCGAAATGTGACGTCAGCTCGCGATGATAGACACCTGGTCCGCATGGCGCGGACGGACCGTACAGCTTCCTCTAGACAATTGGCAGCACTGTGGTCAATAGCTACAGGTGTTTCATTGTGTGCTTCATCAATTCGTAGACGTCTGCTGCAGTGTGGACTGCGCGCACGGACTCCTTTATACAGGATCCCCCTAACGCACGACCATCGCCGCCTGCGGCTACAATGGGCCAATCAGCATAGAGACTGGCGTGCTGATTGGCAGCATGTCGTGTTTTCTGACGAATCCCGCTTTAATTTGTGGTACCATGATGGCCGCATTCGTGTCAGACGCTATGCCGGTGAACGCCACCTTCCGGAGTGCATTATCGAACGCCACAGTGGACGAACACCCGGAGTTATGGTCTGGGGCGCCATAGCATATCATAGACGATCTCAATTGCTACGAATTGTGGGCAATCTGAACAGCAACCGGTATATCCGTGAAGTTCTACAGCCCGAAGCTGTTCCCTTCCTTCAAAGCTTGCCAGGCGCTGTATTTCAACAGGACAATGCCCGCCCTCATACTGCTCGGATTGTTAAATCCTTCTTTGCAGCGCAGCAGGTACAGCTTCTTCCTTGGCCTGCGTATTCCCCGGATATGTCGGCAATTGAACATGTGTGGGATGTCATTGGTCGGCGTCTTGCTCGTGATCCTCGTCCTGTTGCGTCTGCAGACGAACTTTGGGTACGCGTACAAACGATATGGAATGCTCTTCCTCAGTCAGACATTCAAACTTTGTTTGACTCCATGCCACGTCGTGTAGCAGCACTTATTGCGGCGCGTGGTGGCCACACAAAATACTGATTCTGATCTCTTGCTCTTGTTTGTTTGCTTTGAACATTTAATCATTTATTTGTACCACTACCACTCAACTGTGTATTAAATTGCATTCAATTATGACGATTCCTTCTTGGTGTTGCAATTTTCACAAACGTGAGTGTAGTAGAGCTGTTGTTACTGCTTAATTTAAAATTGTTTCAGATGCTAAACTAAAATTTACGTAACAAGATCAGGTTGCAATTTCTTTTCAATCTCATAAAATTATATATACATTTTTTTAACCTTTCGAAACTGAAGTGCTAAACACTTCGAAGCGTTGTGTTGTAGTCGGAAGTTTTCATACTGCTGTTGTTTTTATAGTTTTATTTTATTAATTTATTTTGGTAAACCTTTGCGTCTTCTATATTTTATTATACTTGAGAATTACTTGCTTTTGCGTGCCTTATTGCAAAGGTAAATGTATTTTGTAGTAGATGTAATTACTTAATCTTCATAAATCAAAAGTAAACAAAATTTTGCATGATTTAAGTTATTTTAATTGCCTTTTTATGCATGACTTGGATAAGCAGTAATGCAATAAATCTTTATCTTTTTTTTGAAAATATGCAATATATATTGGATAACCGTTGGCTATTGATTCAAAAATTCTTATTTTTAAACGCAACTTGCCAATACGTGGCAGATATCGGCGGAAATCATGTTCCAGCTCCCTTTCGACCTCTCACCTGAACCTCGTTGATCACACCGTTCTCGTTCGAAATTTGGGGTTCTTCGATAAACAGAAGCTGCAGGAAGGAAAACACATGGCGGCGCGAATTCATTTCAGCATAAATATTATGGTGACACAGTGACTCTTTGTATTAAGACTCTTTATATTTAGACTTTTAATTCGGGAAACCGTGAGAGAACTAGCAGTCAGTTAGTCAGAAAAACACAGTACACCCTTATAAACACATACTGAAATACTGAAACTTAACAGATATTACAAAAATAGTTTTAACAATTTTCAAGTAATCCATTGGTTTAGAATTATAACGAACGTATGTCTTCTACACTCACGTTTGTGAAAATTGCAACACCAAGAAGGAATCGTCATAATTGAATGCAATTTAATACACAGTTGAGTGGTAGTGGTACAAATAAATGATTAAATGTTCAAAGCAAACAAACAAGAACAAGAGATCAGAATCAGTATTTTGTGCGGCCACCACGCGCCGCAATAAGTGCTGCTACACGATGTGGCATGGAGTCAAACAAAGTTTGAATGTCTGACTGAGGAAGAGCATTCCATATCGTTTGTACGCGTACCCAAAGTTCGTCTGCAGACGCAACAGGACGAGGATCACGAGCAAGACGCCGACCAATGACATCCCACACATGTTCAATTGGCGACATATCCGGGGAACACGCAGGCCAAGGAAGAAGCTGTACCTGCTGCGCTGCAAAGAAGGATTTAACAATCCGAGCAGTATGAGGGCGGGCATTGTCCTGTTGAAATACAGCGCCTGGCAAGCTTTGAAGGAAGGGAACAGCTTCGGGCTGTAGAACTTCACGGATATACCGGTTGCTGTTCAGATTGCCCACAATTCGTAGCAATTGAGATCGTCTATGATATGCTATGGCGCCCCAGACCATAACTCCGGGTGTTCGTCCACTGTGGCGTTCGATAATGCACTCCGGAAGGTGGCGTTCACCGGCATAGCGTCTGACACGAATGCGGCCATCATGGTACCACAAATTAAAGCGGGATTCGTCAGAAAACACGACATGCTGCCAATCAGCACGCCAGTCTCTATGCTGATTGGCCCATTGTAGCCGCAGGCGGCGATGGTCGTGCGTTAGGGGGATCCTGTATAAAGGAGTCCGTGCGCGCAGTCCACACTGCAGCAGACGTCTACGAATTGATGAAGCACACAATGAAACACCTGTAGCTATTGACCACAGTGCTGCCAATTGTCTAGAGGAAGCTGTACGGTCCGTCCGCGCCATGCGGACCAGGTGTCTATCATCGCGAGCTGACGTCACATTTCGGGGTCCACTCCCGGATTTCCGAGTTGTCCGACACTCGTCCGTCCACTGCTTCCAAACGCGCATCACTGTGCTGCTGTTACGCTGCACACGAGAGGCTACTGCACGATACGACAATCCAGCTTCACGAAGGCCGATGATTCTCCCTCGTTCAAACTCTGTAAGTTGTTCAAATCTCGCTCTCTTTCGTCGACGAGGCATAAGTACAGATTGAGTTAACGTTTACCACTAGCAGATAACCACCGATAACCATACACGCCTCGCTACAACCGTCTATTTATTCGGATCCATCAGCCGTTCAGAGGGCGCTGCTCAGCATACGCATGCGCTACGGATTTGCAATTCTAATCATTTGCATATCATGCGCTACTTTGCATTTCCTGAAAATTTCAGCTCACTCGCGTAAGTCCTTCATGGTGTTGCAATTTTCACAAACGTGAGTGTATTTATATTTTAAATTATTTTGCTATATTATGATAATGTTTCATTTTTAAAATTAAAGCAAGTCTTTAGTTTTAAGATTTGAAAATAGTTTTTTAACTAAATAAATTACGAAGAACGTTTTCTTATTCTTAAAGTTTTAATTTTGCATACACCGAAAATGCTAGTCATAAAACTAGATACTTAGGAGAAAAGTTTAATTCAATGTGAAAATTGGAAACTATAGCGTTGGCTATTCAACAGGGCTCAGGACTGCAAAATTAAAGATGCGAAAAGTCGATAATGTGCAAAAATTAAGAACATAAAGTTTTCATACAAAATGACTGCAAAAATGAAGGATTTTATGCGGATGTCATAAGTGAGCTTTAAGTCTCTGAAAGAAATTGCTATTGGTAATTAAAGCTAATTGATAGTCGGCTTTTGTAGTTTTGATTCGAAATTCTAAAAAAGTGGCGTGTACGGAATTTTGAAGATACTTTTGGAGTAATAGCTCCCACATCTGATTGTAAAGATATTCAAAATGGAAGAAATCTGCATAGAATGGAACGGATACATGGAAAAATAACTAAAACTAATATACAATTATTTAAAATATTACTTATGTTGAGGAACCTCTAGTTACAAGTTACATTGAGACAAAAATATCAAAAAAGATAAGCTACAGAATTTTACTTTCAGTCTATTTAAATATAATTTTCAATATGATTTGTCATCATGATTTATATAATAACGATATATATGAAATATTTCCATACGTAGCATAAGAACATCTCTCCATCAGAATCTCAAGAAAGTTTATAGTTATGATTTTATTAGATTTGAAAAAAAAGCTAATTTTCAATTGTATTTTAAATTTTTAATACAATCCTTTAAATCAACGGGGATATTTTTAATATCCTAAATACTTTCAATTGTACTATTTTAATTCAAATTAAAATATCATAATTCAAAATATGTATTTATGTTATGACGTGGCAGCACAAAATTTCACAAAAATACTTTAGCATAAATGTAAAAACAAAAACTTTATCTGCGCCTATTCTCTTCATATTGAAAAGCACCTGGCAAAGAAACTTGTTTAATTACGTATAATCATTAAACTGATTACGGATGATTAAAAAAATATATTAACACGTAAAATATTAATAGATCTTAAAATATTTTTGTAATTAAATTGCACTGTTGATGTCTAGAATTAAATAAATTAGTATTTTCTTTCCAGAGCTTTTTCTTAGTTTTGATACTTGAATTTCGGTACGTCCTTACTCAGTTTTTCTTTTCCATGTAACCAACTTAATTTTGATTTTAAATTGAATTATATTTGAGATTCCTTTCAACGCCGTTTTGTAGCAAAGAAATTAACTAGCATATTTGGTTTTTAACTTCCAAAAGTATTCCTGTAAACACTGCTGTAAGTGCAAAGTGCAAACACTGCTGATCTCCCGAATAAAAATAAAATTGTTTGGAAATAAAAATTGCTCTTGCGGACATCATGGGAGCATATCAAGGGAATAAATTTGAAATGAAAGTGTCAGTAGGGAAATCGTATCCGTTTTTTAAATGTTTACTATATGAAGTAATGCTTTAGAATATTATAAAATGGCGTATTGTTCTGTAATTAATCTTGTGAATAATCTGTTAACTTTACAGTAAGCACTTCAAGTCCTAGCAACCCTCCCCTCATTCATAATCATGATGTGCCTCGTCACCATCTCACAGAAGGAATTAGAAGATTTTAACAACTTATAGCAGTAGTTGCCATGGTTGCGAATTCATGAAATTAGGGAAGGAAATGGCTTTGAAGGTGCCAGACTATATAGGTCTGAATTCAAAGGTAATGAAACAAAGTTTTGATCCTATGTGGTGACTCATCACCAAAGTGAAACCGTATCCAATGTAAAAGAGGGGGTAAAACAGTTTTGTTATTGGAATTATTAACATCAGAAGTTACTATTTGTGTCCATAAGGAAACTGTAGCGAGCATTAAAGATATCCTCTGCCTAGTAGCGAAAGGGAAGTTGTAGGCGCTCTCGTGAGAGAATAAGATGAAAGGTGACTTTAACGTCTCGCCTTTCCTTCCAACTGCACTTCAATTTACTTTCGGATATATGTAGAAAATTTAAACAAAAAATTTGAATTGAATACCCTTATATCGACATTGTAAATGCGAAAATAAAATGTTTTGCATTTGCGTTTTGTGAGGAATATTGAATTTTAATAATTTGACATCGAATAGAGATCGTAGCAGCAATACGGATTGACAGGAACTCAAAAACCAACAACATAACAAGATTTAACTTATCCAAATAACTGTTTTTCTCATTCAATATATTATTTATATGTAAACAAAGCATCTGTGAGATGAGTACCCCGACATCTTTAAACAACTCAAAAGCAGCAACGGGCCAGTACAATTCAAATACAGTAATGTGGACTTAAAGAACTTGACTATCCCCCTTTGCATTCTTAGCTCAAAGTGATTATTAGCTATTATTATAGTCGCAATCTGGTCTTCGTGGAAAGATATTTAATAATAATGATGGTATGAAAAATGTATGGAAAATTCTGGAGATAAACCTTCAGATTACTTTCAGGGGCATACAGCTGCTCATTAAACGATGCAAAAAGTAATGTCGAGGTGCAATGACCATTTTGAAAAACTATTAAAATTTTCCTAGTTTTTTAGAAGTATATCAGGCCGGAAAGCTTCCGATCTAGCTTTATATAACACTTCATCTATCCAAAAACACGAGAAACGTTTCTAGGAAATTCATATCCTTGCAAATGATTTCATACGTTCCTGAATGAAATGCTTATTTCCTTTATAAAAAGCCGAATTTCCGAAAACATCAAAATCGAAATACTTATTTGATTGTACGAAAAATACAGGGCTCTCAGGACTCCATAGCCCAGTTATGAAACTGAAGTATCTTATCAGTTACATCCTAATATCAAATATACGTATGTTGTAACATTGTAGTCTTATTGAGACTTGATAATTAAGACAATTAATTTAAAAATGAAAATATATAAAATAAGATTAAAATCTTCTATTGAATCCTCTTCAATTAAAATCTAGTTCATTAATAAGTCAAATCAGAATATATAAGATATTCAAATTTCGAACGCACAGAAGAGACTGAGAAGCAAAATGAAAACGTATATGTTTCCTTCTTGCTTCCTAAGATTTTCTGGGAACAAGTAAAAATTAATAGATTACCCACGGATTAATTACTATAATTAAAATGATGCTGAAATAATTAAAAACCTGAAAGGCTCAAATTATCGTAAGAACTAAGAATTAGAACTTCGATATCGAGAGATCAACAGTGAAATTTATGATTAGTTATTAATTAACAGCATTGATATATCTTTTCTTAAGTCATCATGCATGACATTTATAAAAGCTATAATTAAAATAAATAGAGCTACTAACAGTAAAACGTCGTTTTATGTAATAAATACACACATCAACCTAGCGTACAGTTCATTAAAAGGCAGCTGACAATTAGGTGCATAAATGGATGATTATGGAGGAACATTTTTACCCGAACGTGTCTCACGGAAAAGGTCATATATTGATCAAAGCTGTTAATGCATTTTTCAGATTGGGGAAGAGATACAGATAAAAGAGAAGATTAGAATTGTCGTAATGCAAAACCGATATTTCGTTTTCTGTCAGTTCGTTGAAAAGAAAGCTCCAGTAAACCCTCACCTGCAAATTTTTTGCAGCCTTAAATGATCATTTTTTGCAATTTCCTCTATAGGATTCTGTACCTTTGTAGAAATTTATCTATTTAGATATATTATCGAAATGACTTTTTACTCTAGTTTAGACATAGTGTTTGAAAATAAATGGCAAAAGGAATACTGTCGTCAAAAAAAAAACATTGCGAAGTATTCGTTTTTCGCATTCCTTTGGCAAGTAAAAAAATAGTGTTCATTGAAAAGAGCTTTATTTATTCTGCTAGTGGAATGTTTTATTTTCTCCTTTTCCCCCATTGCTTTTTTCTAAAATTACTTGAAAAATAATGGAAAATCAAATGTTAAATATTTAGGTTTTGAAATTCTAGAAATACCTTAATACGTGCCATTTCAGCTTAATTTTAGTTTACTTTATACTGGAAAATTTGAAGAGATATCAGGGAATATGTGAAAAATGGATTTCATTGTGTGAGTAAGCCTTTGTATTTTCTTGTTGTATACATATCAGAAACTTTTTCATTCTTCTTGACACCAAATGTACTAATTTTGAATTATAATTTTCAATAGTAAATCACACATTTAAGTGTAAAAATTGTCAGATAATTGTTTCAAAACTATTTCTCATATGTTTGGTTGCTAAAATTGTATTGCCTTTTGACTGTGATACGAAAATCGATGTCAGATAATTATTTCAAAGAAAATTACTGTAGACAGTGGCATGAAAAAATAATAATGGATTGTGATTCGTTGTTATGTCTTTATAAATGGCATTCTTATTCTATTATACTATTGAATATTTTCTCATAACGAATACAGATTTCAACTCATCATGGAGTCACATTTTAGCATTTAGCCTAACGTTGATACTCATATCAAACCGATGATAG
The DNA here is from genome assembly GCA_000611955.2 of Stegodyphus mimosarum. Taxonomy (NCBI): domain Eukaryota; kingdom Metazoa; phylum Arthropoda; class Arachnida; order Araneae; family Eresidae; genus Stegodyphus; species Stegodyphus mimosarum. The sequence continues at coordinate 211,744 of KK113206.1, forward strand.
ATTATCACGGAATCGAAACCGAGTACGCGAAATAAATTTGGAAAAATAAAATCTAGGTTCCTTTCATTAACAAGCATTATATTACAGAACCTAAAAATTAGTGGACATTAAAGAGTAATATTTAGTATAATGTTGTTTTAAACGATGATGTTTTAAACGATGTTGTTTTAAACGATGTTTCATGATAAAATATAGGTAGCAACGTATACTAAATGATCTTAGATGGAGAATGGTGGAACAAATATTACACATCAAAACGTATGAACTAAGTCATTATACTTATTTACGATGCATTTTGCCTCAATTTAACAACATTAACGGTGTTCATTATAAAGAAACAAATGTTAAAATGAGTTCAATCGGTAAAGAAAATACAAATTTTATATCTGTTACATCTTTCAAACGGAATAATGGGGTAATTAGTTTTGTTTTACGTTTAACTGTTGGGCTTCAGAATCTGCTTCAGGGAAAAAAATTAATCCAGAGTTGTTTTCAAAATTTGTTTCACTGACAAATTTGAATTTTTTTGATATTGATACATAAAAACGTTACATTTTCTACCGGTACTTTTAACTTTCAAAATTGCAACATCATGTAAATAGTGCTAATCCTTAAAGTTTTAACAATTCGGCCTTAAAATACAAAGCTCTCTATGACAGTCAGAATTATTTTTCAATATTTTCTTCCATTAAAGAAGTTACATTGGATAATTAAAACTGACTTATCAAGAATAATCTATAACTGTAACGGGATACTGTATTCACATCAAAATGTATACATATAATATTCAAATGATGAGGAAAACAAATCTAAAAGGGGGAATAAGTGTATAAATCAATCAAATGTTAAACATTGAACACTGGAAAACGCTTGATTGTAAAGCACAGCAGAAGGATCCAAATAAATAAACGAAAAAAATTACAAAATGTGTTTTAAACATGTATTGTAGCATTTGCAAGCATTTTAAACGGAATCGGTTAAACGAATGCAACTAAAGCTCTTGTCCATGTTTCACTGATGAGCGTGTCATTAGTCGTTTGGTTTCCACTGACCGGCTAGAATGTTTGTCGGATTTCAAGCCTCCGATTTATGATTGTGGAACCAGTTGATGACTTTTTACCTCCATCTCTTAAATGCTCTGTTTATTGGTTTCAGCCTGTCAAGTTCAAGATAGGCAACACATTGGACAGATGTTTTAGTTTAATTGTATGAACTAATTTTTATCTGTGAGAATCATGCTGGGTTCGAGCCTTATTTACATCGGATTTTATTTGCATTATTCAAGGGATATTTTCTTTCTCGTGCTTCATTCGTAAAAATTGTAAATGCTGAAATAAATGTTTAAAGTGTCTTCTAATGGTCTGTTTTACCTTTTCAGTGGGCTGCTTCAGATAACTTTAGAAATATAAAAATTTTGTACTCAGAAGAATCTTTTCCTATTATCGCTCAATAGTATATGTGTAACTTTTGTTAATACTCATATCTAATTATATCTACAGAGCGATTCGAATACGCCAGTTTTAATTACGATCTTCTGTCATTTCGTAATAGAGCTTGTATATTTTCTTGATTTGCATAAAATGTCTATAAACGTCTTTGTGAATAACAGAAAGCACGTAAGTAAATTTGGTCTGTTATTAAAGGAAGAAAGAAACATGCTCTTACGGTAATGTTCAATTTACCATACGAATGGAACTTGATAAAGAAATTAATCTTATCTCAACATAGTTTAATGCGAACTAAGCGAGAAGGAATGGGAACTATTTCGATATTTCGTGGATATTATGCACCCTCCATAGCCGAAACGAACAGACACATATAAATTGAAATTTACTTTTCTTCAAGCCTGAGACCTCAACGTACGAGTCTTTTTTTCTGATTTCTAAATCTAAAGCAGACCGTAAGGGTCCATCCGAAGCCCTTAAACAAATTCTCATGCAAATTTAGTAGGGAAGCACTTGGCAATTTCGCAGTTCTCAGGCCAGCGAGATTGAAACAACCCAACTCCATTCCCTTTCCCCAGATCGTTAAAATGTATACTTTTAAAGTCCCCTCGCAAAACTCCTGATATTTTTTTCGGCTATCTCTCTGTTGAGTTTATCATCAATCTTAGCTGAAAGAAGGTGGTCCATTTGTGGGTGGGAGGAGTTAAATTTTTTCTTTTCTTTAGCGCAGAGTAGAACACAATTTGCATAACACTATTATCACTGACTTGCCTTCAACTAGTATATATATAGGGTGTTTGATGGCTTATGTATGAAGCGGGGTCTTCAGTATTTTTTTTTCATTCTTCTTTCTCTTATATTTTTTGTCGAAAGCAGTTTTAGGGGTGAAATGTATTAAAAGTTTTATTCTGAGCTGAAAAAAATGGAAACTTGGTTGGTAATAAGTGAGTGAAATTTAAATAACAAAAAAGATAGCTATAAAAGTTTCAAGAAGAATAGGAACAAGGAGGTGTACTTAATAAATACACAAAAATTATTCTAAAAGTAGCTAAAATATCATTAAAAACATTGAGGAAGAATGGTGTAACCTTGGCTTTAATTAAGTGCTTTGAGTTTGTTTTATGAAATCGAGGAAGCTTCATATGAAAGTTCGACAAAATGTTTTCGAAGAATTGTGCGCTTTTTCCAGCTATGAAAAAGGAAAAACTCATATTATCATGGAGATAAAAATATTTCATATTTACTTTAGCTGACTTGTCTTAAAGTAAGTAATATTTTTCATTGCGTGAGTACTAACAGGTATTCATATGATCAGTGGCATGATGCGAGTGCTCTAGAGTACTGATAGCCAGATAAAACTCAGGTCAGTAAATCATAACATGTGTACAGACATAAGGAGCTTTCAAAGCAGAAGTCATGAAAAATGACCAATGCCATCGCCGGACCTCTCGAATACGCGCCGAGTGTGCTGACCACTACCCCATGAAGGCATGCTAAGAAGGCGGGAGAAATACCTTATATACTTCCCCTTTTAAAGGTCGGCTGGGGATTAGGGGACCCAATCGCCAAATCCTGGTGGTGAAGAATCATCATCCACCACCTTTTTTATTTCAGGCGGCACTGCAGAGACATTAGGTTATTTTGGAAGCAGAAGACTTGGAAGAGGAGCAATGTCCTCACCGAGACTCGAACCCCTCGAATACGCGCCGAGTGTACTGACCACTACACCACGAAGGCATGCTAAGAAGGCGGGAGAAATACCTTATAAATATTTTGATAAAAGAATCCAGAGTTATAATCTTCTATATTTTACATTTTAGAATCAATATTTAAATACAGATGCTATCAATTGATCATAAGTGAACATAAGTGAAATAAGTGATCATAAGTGAAAATTCTTTTTAATACAAACTCGCATTTATTTGGTCTTTTTTTCCTTGACAACATTTGGTTTTATTCATCAAGTAATCAAATGGATTCTTTTCGTAGTATTAGCCACTATTCTGAACTGCTGTTTCAGAACTGCTAAGTGATTTAATAGTTTGTTAAGAGTTTCATTTAATATACTAAACTAATTTATAACTAAAGATTTAAGTTATGCTTGTATTTATGCAGAGCTTAATTAAAATATTTGATTTAGCACACAATTCGCTAGCAGGAGCAGGTAAATTTATTACTGAGTGGTTACAGTGCAGTGTTGCCTAATCGTGCGATTTTTTGCAAATTTGAGACTTTGGACAAACTTGTGCTACTTAAATTTTAATATTTGCGGTTTTGCGAAATTTTTGCATCTTCCATCATTTCCTTATGCGACATTTTGCGGCTTCAAAGACTTTTTTAATATACCATAAAATGCTTAAATATTAAATTTCTGTATCAATTAAAAATAACTCTTGTTAAAAAACAGTTCATTTAGGCTTAACCAGAAGTTCAAATCTGGCAATCCTGTTTACATATGGGCTTTTTTCAAGACTGCACAGTCTAACGTTGGTATAAAGAAGAGGGGGTAGGGGGAAGGGTGAAAAAGAAAAAACAAAACTGCTTCGGGTACCTTCTCCCATCGTCCTACGTGCGTTTTGTTTTTAAGTTAGTTCACTCCCCCCACTTCTATAGTGATAACGAATCGAACAGAAAAAGAACTAGCAGTTTGGGCGCCATATATTGGGTACCCAAACAGAGAATGAAATGAATTCTCCTGACTGATTATAATTTCAGCAATGAAAGTGACTTCAAAATTAAAACAACAGCAATTTTCAACAACACAAATAACTTTAGCAGTGAAAGAACAAGGGTTTCTTTAGTAATCGGAAACTGAAATAAGCCTACCAGGCAGAACGGAAAACTTACTGAATAACATTCGTGAATTAAAATGTTCTAAATTAAGAAAAAAAAACAATGCATTAAAAAAATTAACTGCCAACTTAGAAAATTTAGTACGAAAGGGCTAGTAATCTAAGCGTGAGGATTTTCTTAGGAATGGGTATGCATATATTAATTAAAAAATAGAACCTGAATTAAATGAGAATTAATTAAAAAGTTATTGACTTAAAGAACTGACAATGAGCAATATATTTTTTTAATTTTCGTTAAAGCTAAGATACGTAATTAAAACGACTAAGAATCGAATACAGTCTGTAACTTACGGAACCAACAGTAAATTTGTGATGATGTCAGAGGTCACGTTATAAGGTATTTCTCCCGCCTTCTTCGCATGCCTTCATGGTGTAGTGGTCAACACGCTCGACGCGTATTCGAGAGGTCCTAGGTTCGAGTCCCAGCGAGGGCATTGCGCATTTTTCCTCTCTTCTGCTTCGAAATAACCTAATATCTCTACAACGTGAGCATGCGTGGCTATGACATCACAAAAATCACGTCATCTCTGACATCATTTTGAGAATTTTTTAGTCTTCTTTTGCTACTTTAGTTGAAAAATTTCTAGAAACATTGTTACAGTGTCTATCAGCAGCAGAATGATTCTCAGTACTTCTATTTAAAATTGGGTTTAGATTCCAGCGAATGGGCTAGCTGTATGGGAAGTTTCTAGACTTTTCCCAGATGTAATGGCAATGGAAACCACCTCTTTCACGAAGCTGTCTATGAAGACCTTTGTTCCCACAAGCAGGCAGCCTTTGCATAGTTTGCTGACTAAACCAAACAGTGCATTTACTTACTAGGTCCAGTACATTTCGAATTACTTCTGATGACAATAATTCTTTCGAACAATGTTTGGAAGTTTTAGTTAGGAGTTACTTTGAAGCATACTTTAAGGAGAAGCCTTTAAAAATTTCACATCGCAAAAAATCTGTTATTTGATTAGAATAGTAGAAATGTTTCCTTTGCTTTGAAATATGTTTTATCCTAGTTACATTTATCGCGTAGCAGAAATATTAGTCACATAATCTCTGTGAGTAGTAGCATCAATACCTGTTGGCACGAGAATGCGGACGACATTAAAAAATTTCTCAATAGGATATATTGCGTATTTAAAATCAAGCTTCACTGCGCTGTTTTATAATGTTCCCGTAAAAATTTGAAAATTTGTTTATAAGATTTATGTAGCTACCAAGTCTCGTCCTATTTTCAAAGTTTTTATTTGTCTTCTCTGATATCAAAATACGAATTTGCTTTGATAAATGAAGATCGGCGTTGCTTGGCGGATGTATTAAAAGTAATGTATTCAGGTGTCTAAGTCTATAGATCAATGTTTAAAGTGAGATCCTAGCTTACAGATCGAGTGTTTTAAAGTGAAATAGTAGCTTTCTATTATGTTTTGCAGAGCCCGGTGATGAAATAATGTGAGAGTAACTGAGACACTTGCTTACTTAAAAAAAAAGATGTCGATACATGCGTACGATTATTTTATAACCGATGAGATGATTACATACTAATAAGAAAAGTGTTCCCTAATTTATATCTGCAAAGAATTCTGATAAATTTCCAATGACAAAGCTTTGGACAAAAATAATTTTTTAACAAAAGAATTCAACAAAAGAAATTGTCGTCTATTTTATCAGTTTTATTATAACGATCGTATAATATCGCTTATTATCCATTTAATTATTCTGCTATCATTACTCAGCTATCAAAAACAGAGCGCTTTAATTTCCTTCTCGAATTAAAGTTATTTTTTATTTACATCTGGCAAACTATTGAAAATAAATAAACATATAAAAATATTGATTTTTTGAAAGAAGAATGTAATACATGACAAAAACGGATTTACGTATATCTGTATAATCAGATCGATGATATATTTTTTTCTAAATATTGTGGATGTGGTGTTGCTTGCATAAAATCTGTGGATTTAAGCGCATTGTATTTCCGAATTAAATTAGAATAAAAAAATCATTTCGTTAAGAAAACTAATTATAGAGATATAGATTTGAAGAAAATGAGACTATATTTTATTAGATTATGATGAAATGCTTTTCTGTAATGTATACTATGTATGCTATGCACTTTGTTCACTTAGCTTTATCATAAGGCCTCATAAAAGAACTTTTAATAAATTACACGGTTACTAGAAACAATAATTTGTTTGTCCTGAAATCTCTATCATAGATACTGTCTCTTAATACGCCTCCTAAAATTCTTTCAATTTAAATAAGATAATAAAAGTAGAAGATCCTAGCTTTGCACGATAAGTCGCAGCTGTTTGAATGTCATATATCATTATATTATATTTACCGTACTACTATAAACACTCGAATGAAATATTGATATAAATATAATAGGTACATATATGCAATTCCAGAAACGCATTTTCATTTGTAGAAAAGCACAAGAATAATATGATACTGAAACTTGAAACGTTTACATGTATTATTTCTTCAAAGAGTTTTCGAATATGAGTTAGAAAAGTAAGTACTAAATTTTTATCCACAAGATTTTAGTGCACAATGTTTGCTTGTAAAGTACGCCAAAGCAATGGGTTGGAAACACAATCAGAAAATAAAGTGTTGTCAGATAGGCAACATAATGAGCCCATGAAGACAACAGGGTTTAGTGAAGAACACAATTCTACTTTAGACATAAACAAAATGGTTGTTTTCTTTTTCAATGTATACAAAGATACAAAATGGTTTTTTAAAAAAGATAATTAGCACACATACATATATGACCATGGAAACAAGTTCAGGTAGACAGTTCCTGTGCTTGCTGACCACGGTATTTAATTGCGTCATTGAGAAACAGGTCCACACTAAAAATTGCTAGAAGAACATATGTCTAGTAACATAACGTTCTGCCACGTAACGTCCGTCGGCAGGCGCTTAAGAGCCATAAAAACACGACTGGAAGGCATTGGTACATAGATCGTGCCCGGTACTGCACAACCTCAGTGGCATGCATCAAATTCTTCTGCCTCTGGAGTCGCGCCTACATATATTTTCATCTGAAGCAAACAGATAAACGATTTCTCCTATATATATATCAATATATCCTATATATCTCCAATATATATATATATATATATATTGTGTTTCAGCACGACGGTTTCAAACTTTCAAGAGCGATAGAGTATACCTAGATGGAAAATCCCATATCAATGCACGGTCGGAAACACTTTCCTGGCGCGGTAGTGACAACACAAAAGCAAGAAAGGAAGGACGCGAAAAGGGGAAGAAAACGCGTTTATTGTTCTTAGTAATGCAGAAACTAGGAAATAAAAAAAATACACAACGATCGTCGTCATAGAAGATGTTCGAAATTACGATCCCTGACGGTGATAACATCGCATCTCCGGCATGGAAGATCTGATGTTCTAGAAAATGTGGGGCGTATTCCCCAACAGCTGCCACTATGCGTGCAACATGTTCCTCAGCATTGTTAACGCAGTCTCATACTTTCGTACGCCAGTGTCTTGACGTACCTTCTAAAGAAATAATTAGTGCAAGTGAGGTCTGGCGATCTTGCTGGCCAATGCACGGGACCACCCCTGCCAATCCAATATTGAAGATACGTTGCATATAGTTGGAGATGCACATCAAAGCTGTAATACGAGGGATGCCCCATGAAGCTGAAACCATAAGAGAGAAGCAATCGCAACGGGTTCGTGTTTTTCGTCCAATAGCTACGACAATACTTGCTGAAGAAAGATGAGATAGATTTATCTGCCAGACGTTGGGGTACGGCTCAAAAAACTGGTCTCCGATGATGCCAGCCCATACATTTTAGCTAAGTATAATAAGTACGTTTTCTCATACTGTTCGTGTCCTTCCTTTCTCTTGTTTGTGTCATCACTACCGGGACAGGTAAGCGTTTCCAACCACGCATTGGTATGAGATTTTCCATCATCTATGTGTCCTCTATCCCTCCTAGAAATTTGTAAGCGCTGTGCTGAAACGCTCTGTGCACAGTAAAATTAATTGTACTCTTATATTCATCAAGGGTAATTATTTTAAATAGTAATACACTCTTACAATGTTTTTAGTAGTAGTTTTACCATTGCGAAAAATTATGCGGATAATTGTTTACAGTTTATAAGTGAAAAAAAATTGAAAAATATTTGTGATGAAACATCAGACAACGTTGAAATGGTACAAAATAGTAAATTAATTCATCTAAAAAGCATTTGTTTATTTACCGTGTGTTAAAACCGAAGACAAAATGAAATAATATCAATGTTGAGTTATAATATAGATTTCGAGAGTGATTGGGCATACGGCTTTCATCTTAGGGAGCAAAGGTTTTGCAAAGATGGAATGATTTTTTTTCCTTCTTGAGAAAGAGCGACCTGTTTCTCATTGCCCTTGAAATTTATACAGTTTGATTCAAAATTTATGCCAAACTCAGGTTAATTTTGTCTAATTTTAAATCTTGGATTGATATTTATCCCTTTTGATTCAATAACTATGCAAAATATCAGGTACTAATTTCTTTGTCTAGTAATAAGTAGTAAATAATTTTAAACAGATAAAACATTTTTCCATTTGATTTATTTAACTGATTAAATGAGGGCTATCTGCTTTAGGAGAAGCTTTCATAAAGAACTTTTTAAGGATACTTGACTCATATTCACATTATTAGACATAAGCAAAAACATGAAAGAACTCGCTTACCATGCTAGGATTGCTAGGATTCTAGCCGGAGAAGAACTACAAGTGTTCAGTTGTTTGTTCACTCGACCACATATTTGATTACAGTTATTTCCTAAGAACTATTATCCGTAATTGATATTTCGTAATTAAATTTCTGTTTTAATAAAATGTTAATAAAGTTTTTTAAATATCAATATTTTAGCAAAGCTGTTTTATTTACTACTGTTATTACTGGTATCAGGAAAATTATTTTGGTATTACTGATATTGGCAAATATCGATATTTTAACAGGCCTGGTAGAAGTTACCTTAAAATTAATAATAACGGTTTGTCACAATTCCTCTACAATAAAATTCCAAACATTTGATTATTTTTTGTGCTAAACAATATATTTCATTATTTTATTAGTAATAATACAGTAATTTTTTTTTGAAGTCAATTGGCTTTGTAGCTCAGTCTTAACAGAAAATAAAACTGAAGTGCCGATTCATTCAGCCTGTTTGGCAGATTAGGTTATTCCAGGAATAGCCATTCCAGAGAAATTAAATAGGTGTACATGAAGAAAAAAACTTTACATTAATTCAGTGTCTAACTTACAATAGCAAGATACATTTGATTTTTAAACACCTTTATTTAATCTGAAGTTGCCATGTCGTTAAACATTTTTCGGGTTAGGTATGAGTAAACAAATATTACACAACCGCCCAGTTTCCCACATGTAATTAGTGGACTCTGGAAAGCTTGTTATAACGAAGCACCAAGTGTTACAGTTCAGCGTAAAAGAAAAGAGAAATAAATTAGTGATATCAAATGCACGGTATTTCGTCGGTATACTTAAACTATGAAGCTCATTACCACAAACGAAAATCAACATTAATACATTAGTTTAAACTATAAAAGAGGAAAGAAACGCAGTACACTTGAGGACAAATTAATAACTTTATTCTCGAAATTCAGCCAGATTGTTTATAATACTAAAATCTCACTCATTTCTAGGAATTAACGAAAATCGTGTGATTACGTTATGTTTTAAATAAACCCATACGAGTTATGGTGATAAAATACAGCTGTTAGTTTCTACTTAAACAGTTATTTTGTCTATTATGATGATATTATGCTTTTATGAAATGTGCATTGACAGACGCCATCTTGTCCAAGGTGATGGCCACGAAAGATAATTCACGGATTAAAATATTTGCTAAATAGTACAAAGAAAAAGCTACCATACACGTAATACTTTCAAAATCATAAACGGCTGTACTAAAGTTTCTTGATTTAAGTATGATATTTAAAAATTTTTTATTTATTTAAATTAATTGTTTTGTTATTAATTGTGTTAACAAACGTAGTTTCTTTTATAAAATGAATTTCTATTTTTTTTTCGTGGGGGTAGCTGACGTAGCATTCTTTCTATTTTTTCAACTGAGGCAAGTGTCTCATTTCCCTCAACTTGTCTGAGTCTACCTCCAGCTACCACCAAAACCACATCAGCATTCCGCATCCAACCACAGCCCGAATCCCCTCCCCTTCCCACGGAGAGATTACATACGCTTTCATTACCGCTCCTTTTGAGAAAGGGAATGAAAATTCGTGATATAAATGTAATTTAAAAATTATATATTTATTCCTCTGTTAAGCTACTATTCTTAATTCAAAAATTATATCTATAGCGTTGAATGTTTTTATACATCTTTTAATTTGAAACATTTAATCATATTTCAGTTGCTAATTATTTTAATAATATATTGCATGCATACGGGTTCGTAATAGACTGAATGCACCCAGAACTAACGAAAACTCGATAAAATTTACTTTACCAAAAGAAACATTTCATAGTTCTGGAATTTTCCCCAAAAATACTGTAATAGCTAGCGCTCCACAGCATCACAGAGCACAATCAGTAATTACACTTCAAAGTATTAAGAACTTTAGACACAAAACAGTGGAAAGAGCATCTAAAAACGCGAAGCTAATATTGAGATATTTTAATTCTGCATAGTCGACTCAGAACTAACAAATGAGAGCAGATGTTCGCCGCCGAGAAATCTCTAGTGCTTCTCGAAATTACTGGAAGACATATGACGGCTGTCCATACTCCTATAACGTATGGAATCAGTTACAGTAATTCAGTTTAAAATCACGTAACGGAGATACAGTGACTGGATCAAAATGTTGCCAAATTTGAAGACACGAATTAATTGTGAAAAAGGTCGCCAGCTTGGCGATATCTCGCCAAACTAGAGAGATAGCCATTTACTCAATGTTAAATAGACTTGCCCCTGTATTCTTACTTTTCTGGCAAAGCATCACTTCTTTATATTTTCATGTTACATTTCACACACACACAAAAATTGCTGCAATTTTACATGTAACAGCAGTAAAATTATTTACTTAAATTCGTAACAGTACCTTTTTTATACGTAAGAAAGTTCAAACTGCAAATAAATGCCTTTTATTAACGCATATTTAATTATTAGATCCTACTCACAGAACTTTCATTTTAAGTTATCATATGCTCAATTTTGACAACACTTAAACAAGTTGTGAGGCAGATATTTGAATGTTATATTAGCATGTACATAGGAGTATTTTTTGCATCTGAACAAAAAGGCAATTCGAATTAAAATCTAGCATCCGTTTGATACAGCTCACGTGAATAACAAATCAGAATTTTCATTGTAGTAGAAAACTTTTTCTTAATGGATGTCATGTAGTATTTAGTACGGTTAGATATCCTCTCTCGTATTCTGTTCTGTTAGAAATTTGTAAGCCATGGGTCCGTTTAGGAAATTTCAGTTCAGATTATGTCAGAATGCCTTGATATGGGATATCGAATTGTGCTTTTGTCGCTTTGCTCCTACGCAAATATTTCCCATCTTACATAAAACTACCTCACTGAATGCGGGAGTTTATGTAATGCTACTTACGACTTTTGGAATTTTTGCCTAGCATTATCCTGAGTTCCCATCTCTTTAATTATGTCAGCTAATGCTGCTGAGAAATTCTAGTCACGTTTTGGTATTTGAATAAAGCCGAATGTTTTGATACTACTACCAAATCTTAGCATGTGTCAGAATGCTGTAAATTTCACACTATAGCATGAACTGATGAAATGAATAATTTTTAACTCTAAGCAGCAGATTTAACTTTTATTACCTTAACAATTAATTCGAAAACAATGCAGTTTATTTTTTCTCTTTCATTTAATAAATGAACTATTTGGCGAATTGAAAAAGTTAATTAGGTTTATTAAATTCTTTCCTTAAACACGAAAAACTATTCAATTGGACATTTATCTCAAGTTCATTAAATTTAATTCAATAGATTGTACATTTTATGAAATCTAAGAATGGCTCTGCGTTCAGGTTTAATAATTTCTGTTATTTTACCATTGTATGTCTTTTGGTCTTTTAAAAAAACGAATTATTTATTTTTTTAAACATTCTAACCATTAATACAGATTTGTAATAGATGCAACAAATTTCAAAATTTCAGCATCTGGTGGCAAGGCCAGTTATAAAGATATCAAGACGCTGATTTTTTTCGCATATGTTATGAAAAACCTGTAATGCTCATAGCTCTGGTGAGGAAAAAAAATTACGAGTCATATATATCCTGCAATATTCTTTCAAGTGGAAGTCATACACATCCAGAAATAATTTACCAAATAACTCACGAGCCAATGATTTCATGTAACATAAAATTTGAAAATTAAGCATTAAAATTTAAAAGAAAAAAAAGGAAAGAAGTTGAAAAAATGGTGTGAAAGCTTTCAGACTTTACATTGCGCACAAAGGGGCGTTTTATTTAACGTTTTGTGGGTTATCTTTATTTATTTAATACGTTCTTCGCGCTTAAACCACAAAATTCAATTCAACAGCAATATCGCAAAATAATTTTAAAATGAGCATATCTTTAGAATTTTCGATACAGAGTCTCGCGCGCTGGAGATAAAAATGTTTTTTTTCGTACGGTGGTTGCCATTGCTTGCTTTGGAATCGCTCAGTTTTTTAATCAAAAATTCGTAAAAGTGATACAAAATAGGAAATCGATAATAACAGAAACTTCAAATTCCAAATTAGGGTTCCAGATGCCCATATTCGGTGGAAAATTGCGTTGTTTTTATGTTACTGTTGTTGCTGTGACTTATCTCACTTGTCTGACAGCAGCGTCAGAACGAGCCCACAACTAAATCTTTAAAATGCTATTAACTAACTGCATCAAAAATATTTTGCTTACGATATTCTGGTTATAAAATCAATAATTGTGTTTTCCTTCATATTAAAAAGTTAATTGTTATTATTATTATTATTATTATTATTGCATTTATAAACACTACAAGATTATGCAGACTGAATCGACCAACATAAAAATTCAAATTGGATTCAGAAATGGCAGGAATATGCAGTTTTATTTAAATCTCAGTTGAGAAATATGCCATTTTATTTATCATGCATGCCTTTTCACCACAAATGAAAGGAGCAAACCGTTGGGAATTTCATACATCTTGGTAACGACATTCACAAAAACATCTTATTTTATAGTGCAACTGTTATAGGACTTCTCTGAACTTATATTTTTTACAAAAACTCAACTGTCAAATAACGCAGCCTTCTGAGAGAAATCTCTTTCAGATTAAAACAAAACCTAAAAGTTTCTTGAATTGGTGTCAGAAGAAATCCAATGGCTTGCGTCTAGTATGAAAGTCGCACGTCTCCAAATCGGATCAATTTTGTCACTGTCGTCACCTCGTTTAGACCAGTTACTTTTTGTGCTAGAACTCTAGGTGGGGTCCAAAAAATTTTTTTCCTGTCTCGATTTTATTGTATTTCATCCTAACACTCAGACATAGCGCTACAACTTCCAAATGTATCTTGTCACGAATCCTTTTGTCAACAAACTTAATGGTTTTTTTTCCTTCCATAGCCCGAGGGAAATCGCAATCTGAAGTAGAGATACAATCATTTTCTTTCTTTGGTAACTTTTTTTTAAAAAAAAGTTCTTTCCTGGCTTTCGACTCCTTTTTTCGCTCCCATGTTACTTAATGGTTTGGTATCGGTCTCTTCTGTAGAGCGGAAAATAAGTTTTTCCCGGATTGTTGTACCTTTTCTGTAATTAATGATCTGTATACAAAAGGAAGGATGGAAAAGTTTTGTGATTTTTACTGAAATATTTCACTCAGAGTAGAGACTTGCTAAATGAGAAGCTGAAAGCAGAAGGGTATTAAAAGGTGAGATATTTTTATACTTTATTACAGACGAAAGGGGGAAGTTGGAAAGTTTGATTCTTACCTTTATTTTGACAACTTCAGAGAAGAAAATAACAATAAGATATGCTTGTTAAAATCTCCCAATTAGAGGTTTCGACACAAACTGAATATGTTTGCTTATTAGTACCTTGTTTTCCCAATTAAACAAATACAGGAAATTTAAGATTTCAAAAACTCACTTTTTAAATAAATTTCTTTTGAGTTTCACAAATGTAGAAGATTTTGTCAACGACCTGTATCGGAATACATTTCAAAGTTATAACGAAAGCGGAAATGTCTCTTGGAGTCAGTTAGAAAGCCTCATATAGATATACAGTCATTTTAAGGGTAGAGATTTCGGCCATTTCTGTTTCTTCGGGTTTTTGTTGGTAATTAGAACACTCCTGAAATTAGGAACTAGCTTAACTTCTACTTTAACAATGAAAATCATTTTATTAAAGACAAAATTTATGAATCCCGCACCTAGATGCAATTGTTGTAATGTCTGGCAAGAAACAAGTAACAGTTGAAACTTTGAAATGTGCCAAAGAGATATAATAATTTTTACAATAATACTAGCCAAATTTAGAGAATTACGTTTTTATATACGGTGACTTGATATTTGTTCGTATATAAGAAACATGTCTTAAAATATCTAAAACAAGTTATATATTAAAAGGTCAAAAATAACCGAAATTCGCAATTTAACAGCTTCAAATTAAAGAACACAGGAAAAGGCATCTGTTCATATTTAGAGACAGGGCAGTTATTTTAATGAGCTCAGGTGTTTGAATAAAGGTACATAGAGACATTTATTTAACAGTTTTCTTTTTCAAAGCTATTTTACACATTTCTGAAAACCATATATATTATCAGCCTCCGCATATTATGTTTTCAGTAGATTAACTATTAGTTTCAAATTCTGAGAAATCATTAT
This sequence comes from Stegodyphus mimosarum, assembly GCA_000611955.2. NCBI lineage: Eukaryota > Metazoa > Arthropoda > Arachnida > Araneae > Eresidae > Stegodyphus > Stegodyphus mimosarum. The sequence goes on from KK113206.1 coordinate 226,912, forward strand.
GCATGCATATGTACAAAATATTTTTTTATCTTGAAGATAAGTGGTGAAAATGATTTACGAAGTGAGGGAGTTTGGTCTTTCTTTTCTTTTCTCCGCAGGCGGTACAGCCGATCCGCTTGGGAAAGATGCTTTTCGGCCTGTTTAGGTCCAGCCGACGGCTAAAATCATTTCCTAGTGCTTTGGGTCGAGTTCCCCAAAGTCTGTCTTTCCAAGAGAAAACAAGTGATGGAACTAAGAAAATAAAATAAAATAAAATATAAAATGAAGGGGAGTTTGTGAACTCATTTAAAAACATAAGAAAACATGTACGAGATGAGAAGATACGTGAATACAGTCCTATGTAAGTGCCGAAAATTTGGAAGGCAACATAATACGCAACCACGGCATTACGGCGAGAATTATGTCATGGCTTCGAACTGTTGGAAATCAGAAGTGAAATGTTAGTGCGTTCCTTAATACGCTTATTGGCATATATGTTATTAACAGTGTTTTAATACAAGCATAGCATTGTTCATTAGCTGGCTTCGGAAGGTAAAATCTGGCTGCTTCTGGGCAATCGAAGATGTAATGATCTGTGTCCCCAGTTGCTCCACAGATACATTTTTCACTGTCAGGAATTCCGAAGTGATTTAAATAGCTCAAATAAGGCCATGACTAATGAGGAATTGCGTTAACTCCGCTGTTCCGCTTTTGATTTCCCTGCAGACTCTAAGGATGCATTTGAACATTCTTCTTTGTGCGGAGTCCTCATTCCAGCTAGTCTCCCACTGTAGCATGAGTTGACAATTTATTGCGGCCTTCATATGCGAGCTTGAGGCTTGAATGAGGAGGGTTCTAGTGTTTGGGTTTATGGCTGCTTGTTTTGCCATTTCATCGGCTTTTTCATTACCGAAAACCCCCGTATGTGCATGAGCCCATTTGAGCTTCGATCTCATATTCTCCGGCAGAAAGCATTCTCTTTCACTATTTGGATTTTGGACTTTGCACTATTCTCTGAATCTCTTTCACTATTTGAATTTTGCATCGTTGACATTGGGTGGTCTCAAGACTCGAGGCTGAGTCACTATAAACTATGAAGAACTGTTCTGTTTGGATGCTAAATTGCATCTATCTAAGAACAACTAGCTCGGCTTGAAAGACTGAGTTGTCGAGATTTAGCCTTCGTGGCCAGGGTCTGGATTATATTGTTCCACAGTATTTCAGGGAAACCGCAGCCAGTACCTTACTCTCCTTTGCAGCCATCTGTATACAAAGCATGATTTTCCAGTGCTGCCGAGGGTTTCAGTTCAATTTTAATGCTAAATTCCACTGGGTACCAGGTTGTTGACGTGATATTCGATTCTATGTGAAAATAATGACTGTTCCACAGAGTTGTGTTGCATTTTACTCTCTGTGTGCGAATAACTGCACATTCTCTTTGTATCACGAGATGAAGTGGGGACAGCCTAGCTAGCACATTTAGGGCATTAGTGGGGTATGTGCAGTATCCCGGATAAATGCTTAGTAGAAATGGCTTCTGCTTCTATTTAAGTTGATCTATTATATGCATATTCATGTGTGAGCCTCACATGGAGGCCCTATGCAGTACTACTCTTTCTGCTACTACTAATACCAAATCTTAAGCATTTGCGAACCCCCATTGGGTTGTTCTCGTTCTGAGCAATGAATTCGATAATTTATGCTGTCTTTGTTTAATGTAGGAAATGTGCTAATACCAGGTGAGTCTGTCATCTATACTTACACCTAGGTATTTTAGGTGTTGAACGATTTTAATGTTACTCCCGCCTATTCTAGTTCCTGGGATGCGATTATATCTTTTTCACTGGTTTATTACCAGTTCCTGCGTTTTGACTCCTGAAATTGCGAGTTTGTGATCTCTTGCCCAGTTAACGAACTTATTCAGAGCATATTGGGCACGCGTTTTATATTCTCGTCTGCTGTGACCTCTAGCTATCAGTAGAAAAGCATTCACGTAGGCAAGTAGTTCCATGTCGTTGTTGTCGTTGAAGAGCTCAAGAGGAATCAGCTACGAGATTCCAAAGAAATAGTCCTAGACATGATTTTAGTGGACCGCCTCTATTAATGCTTGATGAGTAAACTTCGTCTGTTGTGGCCTGAACGTACTTTGCGCTTAGGTAACTCCAAACTAAATTGTAGAGTGCTTTCGGGCATTCCATGTCCTTCAATCTGTTTAGAACATCATGCCACCACAACGAGTCGAAGGCGCCCTGAATGTCAATTGAAATTATCAGTGAGTGAATTTTTCATTTTATTGTGCATAATTGTGCTAAAAACGTGATTTAGAGCATAATCAGGGGATTTTCCTGCAATGAAACTATACTGGCGGCTGTTCAGTGGTCTTCGTCTTGTTATAGTTGGTCTTCGCCTGTAGCCTCTGAAGTATGATTTTTGCCAGCACTTTACCGAGTGCGGGTGATAAACAGATTGGCCTGTATGATTATGCTGCCCTTTTAAAATTAATTTTCGAAAAGCGCAGTCAGAGCAATTTATTATAAGCAGTTACTATTTTAGGACAGAACTGTGAAAAAACGAATTTTTTCTGAAATATTTAAAAATATCTATGACTTAATTAAAATTGAATTAATTTAAAAACAACATTTTAAAAAAAGTTTCCAATTCATTCATTTGAAAATTATTTGAAAGATGGGTATGAATAATTTTGACAATGCATAACGTAACCATTTAATCCTTTTTATATTTTAATAGTTTTGAAAACATTTGATATTTTAATGAATATTTATCTGCGTGGTAAACAAAATCCTTACTTACCTACTTCAGGATTATTCTTTAAACATGTAATGCAATCATTTTGACTGTTTTAATTGTATTTGTAAAACTCTAAAGCATTTTAATCTGTTTAAATTTCTAATTTCACAGCATACTTTTTTATCCTTAAAATAGAACCTATTATGCTACAAACTGTGCTTTTTTAATTCTTAAGTAGTTTATGATTTTACTATTGTTTCGACTCTGTATTTTATTAAATGTTTTAAATTTAATTACCAATCTTTAATCATTTTAACTTAAACTGCTTGCAAGCTACTTGAAGATTAAGTTACCCGATTTTTATTAATTAAGTTTTGTACAAAAGTAATATGAATTTCAATTTTTGCACCATGCAAGCGTTTAACAAAATTAAATATTCCTTGTCTGTATAATTGCTAATATGGCTTGAAATCCCGATAAAAATACAATAGTTCTTGGTACATGATTAATATATTCTGTCTTTCTCCATATAATTTTTCTTCTCTATATAATGATAAAATTTCGACCACTGCCGTTAACGTTCTTGCAGGGCTCTTGCTACTACATATAACGTCGGAAAAAGAAGCATTCATTCAACAAGTGAAACAACTGCACAGGAATGCATCTTTCGAAGGCATGCACTACGACCCCACAATCTATGAACAAATGGTAAGCTGCCTTGACACCCACCCCTCTTTTCAGGGAATCAAAGTTACAGTAAAGTTGCAGGAAAAGACTTCACCAAATGCTCTGACAGATAATGTTACGGTAATTTACACAGACGGATCAAAACTGGATACCAATATAGGAGGTGCTTTAGTGGCACTACGACAAAACAGCGTTGTGTATCAATGGAAGGGCCACCTTGATAGCTACAACAGCGTCTTTCAAGGGGAGGCCACTGCAATAGTAAAAGCAATACCGTATATTAATAACAACAATTTCAGAAACAGTCTCATTAAAACGGACAGCCTTTCATCTCTTTATGCATTTTTGGATCCTTCACACAGGTCTTCGATCATCAAAGCTGCGCAATCAGATCTACGTTAAAAACACCACCTGCAAACAAGGAAGGGATAAAAGCGCACGCAGGAGACCACGGAAACGAAACAACAGACCTCCTCCCAAAAACAGCAATGAAAGTGTAAGCAGAACATATTGCAGTCCCCTGGCCAATTTCCTTCCTGAAAAGACAGGTTAAACTTCAGGCAGTATCAATATGGTAGGCAGAATGGGACATCGGTGATACTGGCCGTCGTACCTACGATCATATCACCTATATGGACACGGACAGGATTTATATCAATCCAGTACTCGTCAGATATATCTCAAAACACGGTCCTTTTTCTATGTATTATGCTAAGCATGCTATTACAAATACAGACCAATGTTTCTGCTGTGACACTGGCACCCCTGAGCATAATATAGTGACTATAACAAATGGAATGCACATCCTATCATAAATGGCATGCAAATCCCAATGCCTCAAACAAATAGGAAGACATTTAGTAAATATGTAAGGTTTTAGTTAAACTAACGAAGTTTTATTTTAATTTAAAACTTTCTATCTCTTCTCAGTTTCAACTTCCCGTCAGAAGAAGCGCGCGTTTTCAGCTTATGCTAATTTGAAGTAGAGCCAAGTACTATTTAAACCAGAGGTAGAAACCTCTCAGTGTGAGAGAGCTTTTAGTCTCAGATCACGGTCATTCTGTTCGACGTTCGCCTGACCAGCAAGCAGATAATTTCTAAGCCATAGTGCTTACTACGTGATTGCTTATTGAAATAAATCCATGTGCGCTAGTATTAGTGATTCTTGCTACGCATCATTTAATTAGAGGCCAACTTCGCGAAGAGCTCTGTGAGCAAATATCAATTAAATTTCTATTTAGGTTTAGTTTAAATTTATCTGATTGTTAATTCAGACCCAAGTGTGGTCTTTTTACTTTCTGTATCACTCCCGAGCTGGGAAGTAAATTGTTAATAATATTGATTTAATAAAAGAGGATTTTAAATCCCTTTCAAGTGCAGTCATTATACTACTTCAGCACAGTATCTACCCCAGAACATAGCTGATTTCAGCTCCCTGTTCCAGATCAGGACTTTAGGACTTTAAGGAGTTACTTTAAGATGTTTGCAAAGAACATGCACAGAACACTCAGTCCTGACAAACCAAATCATAATGTTAAGCGAAAAAGAGGATGGCCTCAACGACAAGAGATACCTGCTGTACCTGTCCAGAATCCTGAGATAGCACCTCCTGGCCTAGAAGGATTTGGCTACATCGTACAAACCATGCGAGAAGCCATGAAGCCAGCGGCATGTTTTGACGGCAAGACAGCCTTAATTAATTTCCTGGAAAAGCTAGACTCCCACTTCATGCTATAACCAGTTCAGGAATTTCAGAAAGTCGTTCTTGCTACCAGCGCTTTGAAGGGCCAAGCGCTAAGTTGATTCAAGTGCATTGGAAAGAATCTCTTGGGGGAACCAGGAAGCCCCACATACACGTACGAAAATTTCAAAAAGTCCTTGGTGAAAGCTTTTCCTTAGTACGAGATCGAGCCAGACTGGAAGCGGAACTTTTTAGTCGATACTAATAAAAAATAGAAGATTTGTCTACTTTTATTTTGCGAAAAATTCAAGTTTTCAAGCTTTTGTATGGAAGTCGCCCGGATCCTGAAGTTATTGAAATTATACTTCCTAGGCTACTGCCATAAGTTCAAGATTTCATCGAGCTGAGAAACCCAACGACGTTAGACAGATTATTTGAGCTCGCAGTACAATTTGAAAGCCGAAGAACAGCTGACAACGAGCGACGTCGCCAATTTGAGCGAAGAAGTCAGTGCAGTTCGCCAAGACCCCAGCAGAAGCAAAATCAAAGTTACGGGAATAAGGCGAAGCAATGGCCGAAGAAAGATGTGTCTGCTAAATCGAGCGGCGAACGAAGGGAATTCAATAGCAGAACAAGCAAAGATTCCGAGCGCAACCAGTAGAAGAAGAATTTAAACTAAGATGGATTTCTTCGAGGAAGGTGAAGAAGTCCGAAGCAGCGCAAAACCCTTCCACAATTAATTTAAACACCGTGGTCGTGAAGAATAAGAGTTTACCGAAGATTGAAGTTCTAAATAACAACATACAGGCGACGGCTCTCTTAAATACAGGAGCCCAACGCAACTTTATATCAGAAAGATTTTTCAAGAAGCACTTTCGCCGTTATAGAATTTTTAGTGCAAGAGACATGGATGTCATAGCGGCCCAAGGAGAGAAGTGTAGCTGTTTAGGCAAAGTACCGTTGTTCGTGCGTATCAACGACGAGCAGGTAAAAATCTTATTTTATATTGTACGAAACCTGCAAACATGTATTATTCTGGGTGTGGACTTTTTTAGTTTGGCAGAAGCAAAAATTGATTTCAAAGGGGAAGAGTTGACGTTAAGTATGAAACCAATAGCAACCAAGAATGATAAGCCCCCACAGCTGAACTTGCAGCATCTACCGGCAGAAGAAAAAGAAAAACTCCAGGGCCTGGTAAGTGACTTTTCGAATTTATTTAGCGATGTACCGGGTTTCTCACAGGTATAATATTTCATAATATTGAAACGGGGGATGTTCAGCCAGTTAGGTAAAAGCCATATAGATATGATAAAGTCAAAGAAGAAATAATTGAATATCATATTAAAGAGATGTTAAAGAATAAAATCATCACTCCAATTTCTAGCAGTTATGCTAGCCCCGTAGTCCTGTGCAGGAAAAATAATGATTACCCGATTACGCACCCGAAGCGGTGGCGTTTTGCTATAGATTATCGCAAGTTAAATTCCGTTACAAAATATACCGTATATCCGTTGCCGATAATCGAAGAAATAATTCGAAATATTTCGTCGACAAAATACATGACTACGTTACATCTTACGAGTGGCTATTTTCAGATTGGGGTAAAACCCGAAGACGTACAAAACCGCGTTCATAACTAAGTCTGGCACGTACGCATTTCTTAGAATGCCTTTTGGTTTATCCGGCGGAACGTTCCAAAGATGTATGGACATCGTCTTAAGACCGGTCCTTGGTAAAAGCACGTTCATATATCTAGACGATATTATAATTACGAGTAGTAGTCTAGAATAACACTTACAAGATTTAAGAAAAGTGTTTTCATTGTTAAATGAAGCTGGTTTAAAGATAAATGCGTCCAAATGTAAATTTGCCGCAAAAGAGTTACGTTATTTAGGATTTAAAATTTCCCAAAAGGGAATCGAAACTGATCAATCAAAAATAATAGCTATTAAAAATTATCCTGTTCCTAAAACAGCGAAGAAACTATCGTCGTTTCTTGGGATGTGTTCATACTATCGTTGCTTCATTAAAGACTTTGCAAAAATAGCTGAGCCGCTGCTAAAGTTGAAAAGAAAGAAAGCTAGGTTTTCGTGGTCAACAGAAGCCAACTTGGCGTTTCAAAAATTGAAAGACGCATTGACTCAAGCTCCCGTCTTAAAATTTCCAGAAGGGGATAAAGGATTAGAGATTTCAGCGGACGCTTCAGATTTCGCGATTGGGTCAGTGCTTTCCCAAAATGGTCAACCCGTCGCCTTTTTCAGTCGAACGTTAAATGAAACCCAGAGAAACTATTCGGCAACGGAAATAGAAATTCTCACAGTGTTATCAGCAGTACAGAAATTTCGTGTGTTCTTTTGAAGTTCTCCAGTATCTGTATATACCGACCACGCGGCGGTCACTAGACTCTACTCTGGAAAAAATTTATCAGCCAGATTAATAAGGTGGGCTCTCAAATTACAGGAATATAACCTAATAATTAAACATACGCCGGGAAAAGAAAATGTTGTGGCAGATGCTTTAAGCAGAATTAACTTAGATGAAAATGGAAGTGTAATTAAGATAGCCATGTTAACATCCAAAGTATTAGATTCTCGTGAAACAGTAATAGCCGAACTCAGAAAAGATCCGGAGTTCAAAAATATATATAATTATTTGGCCGACCCTGAGAATTTCAGTCATCCGGATATTGTGCCGATAAGAAATAGGGCCGCAAATTACGAAATAAATGACGGACTTTTATTTTATACGAAAACGACTAATGAAAACCATGAGTTTAGACCGGTTATCCCAGCTAGCATTAGATTGAATGTATTAGAGGAGTTACACGATTCGGCCATTTCGTGCCATTTGGGCATAAGAAAAATTGTCCAAAGATTTCGCGAGGCAGTTTTCTTTCCAGAACTGCAAACGTTTACTAGGGCTTATGTCCAGTCGTGCCCAACATGTCAATTAAACAATTATGTTAATTTCCGACCGGCCGGGTTCCTAAATAGTATTAAATCAGAATTCCCAAATCAAATAATATGCATCGATTTATTGGGACCTTATCCTAGAAGTAAAGTTAACAAAAGCCGATATCTTTTAGTTATAGTGGATCATTTTAGCAAATGGTTAGAGTTGATTCCGTTAAAACGCGCATCTGCAAAAATTGTAGTAGATTCAATTCTAAATAAGTATATTTTAAAATAAGGGGCGCCCCTAAAATTTATTTCCGATAATGGTCCCCAGTTTGTTAGTAATATTTTAGAGGAAATGTGTGCAAAACTGGGCATACGTCATATAAAGATGGTCCGTATTGTCCGCAGTCAAACATAGCGGAACGGGTTAATAGAAATGTAGTGAAAATAATTCGAAGTTATGTGAAGAATTATCACTCTACCTGGGATAGACATATAAATGAATTTGCATTTGCCCTTAGGACCGCCAAACACGATACTACACAAAAAACACCCGCTGAACTGTTTCTTGGAAGAAAAATTTTGACACCCTTAGATAAACTTTTCTTTGTCCAGGAAAGGGCAGAAGAATTTAAAATGAGTGACATTAAAAATTTGATACGAGAAGCGACGGGAAATATAGAAAGGGCCCAGAGAAAACAAAAATTATATTATGACGAAAAGCGAAGAGGGATCAAGTACAATGTGGGAGATGAAGTTCTGAAAATAAAACATAACTTGTCAAATGCCCCAGAAGAAAAGGTGGGGAAATTTTTTCCGCGTTTTGAAGGCCCATTCATAATTGAGAAAGTTACACAGGCAGTGGTTATATTAAAAAAGAAATGACGGGCAAAGAATTACTGCGAATGTTGACCAGATCAAGGCTTATTATAACCGAAATAAAATGGCAGTATTTAAAGATTTTTTTCAGGATTCGAGCCAACGTATTTGCACGGAAGATTTACCTCAGGGAAAACAGCAGGAACCAGCAAAAATGGCATCGAAAAGTCAGAAAAAGAAAGCTCCCCCTCAAC
>KK113207.1:6720-20276 GCA_000611955.2 Stegodyphus mimosarum
CATTGCATTTTTTTTTTTTTTTTTTTTTTTGGGTTTGACTGAAAAATTCTAATATAAAATAATTTAAAAAACTGAAAAAACTGAAAGACATGCTTTATTAAGGTATCTCACTACAAAAACAAATAATGAGATACATTCCGGTGACGTCAGAGTCACATGATGTAAGAACTGCTAATGTAAACAAACAAGCTTTTGCTGTGGTAGATGTGGTGAAAATTCGGATATTCGGCAACAGTATATTCCGACAAGCCACCAGAATATCAGATGGTATTGACAGTTTAAGAATAATACTTGCCTGTATAAAGGCAACAACTTTAGATGGCCAAGCATTTCTAAAGAAACAGTTACGATACATGTTGAGAGGATTGGGATACTCATTTCTATGTACATCATAAAACCAAAACACACATTGAACATTTATAGTTTTATCACTAAAATTTTAAAGCTTTCTACTTGATTTCATATAGTATTAATTAACTTTAGTTTTTAAATTATTTTCAGTACTTTTTTGAAATCTCATGAATCATTTGCAATAATAATTCTGTACACTGCAAAACGAAATGCATAAAATAATATTCATGTATGTTGTTGTTCTACACTGAAAAGAAAAATATAATTACTATTATAATTTTAAGTCACAATTTTATCAGCCTGACAAGCACAAGATGGTTTTCAAAATGGTAGACTCAAATGTCTGGAACATTATAAATACAGTTGCCCTAAAACTATGTGACGATACTGATATTAATATTATACACAGTTCAAAATTGATACATAATTTTTTACCCCTTGAAATTTAATTGTTCGTAACTGACTCTTAATCTACAGATAGCATAAACTTCAGATTAAGATGTATTTTTTATATTACAGTATAAATGTCAAAAAGAAAATTGTATGGATTTGCACAACTGAGTTCGCTGTAATTCTAAACACAACTTGATGAAATTAATAAAAATTTAGTGGTGTAGCATGTTCTATGGCACTGTAATTAATAAGAGAAAATTGGCTTGGTGTTAATGTTTTTGCAAATAAGCAGATCTCGCATGAATTCAACTACTTCAATAATTTAGAGCAAATATCCATGAACTATTAACAAATATTTACATTGTATAGTCTGGAAAACATTATTCAAGGTCTCGGGAATATTTTTCAACTATTGATATACACTTAACATTCCTAATAAAGTAAAAGATGAATATCGGTAAGTATTGTGCATAAAAGAAAATTTATGAATCTTACCTCATTTTCTGAAGAAATTTCCACAGACGTTTTGTAATTAATTCTTTTCTTCATTTCTGCCTTAACACAGTACAAGAACCTTAGCTTGTACAAGAACCTTACTATGGGGCATTACTTTAAAACAAATGTTATTAACTTGTTTTTCCTTGAACAAGAGAAGACCTTTCTTTTTATTAAAATCAGGAAAAGAGAAATAATTTCCAAGAGTACTTTTTAATTTTTCACAATAGCTGTAAATTTCTAAATTAGAAAAATCTATTAATTTTAGTGGTACATCGGCTATAGATTCCATCGCAGACTGCGGCCATGTAGAGATTGTTGTTCTTAAACCACGTGACCACTTTTCCCCTCTTCTTCTCTTGCGGAATGTATCTCATTTTCATTACCAAGATTTCAAAAACTTTAAAGTATTAACAATCACTTAACGTTTGCAAGTAAAAATACAAGCCACGCACCTGCGCGCGCAGACAAACTTTTACATCGTTTAACTGATCGTTACGAAACTTTCAACATTTAACGTTTATACAACGACAATCATTTTAAGCTATAAAACCTATTATATAGTTTAAGTTTCAACAGATAAGTTACATTTTATAACCTATAACCTTTTCTAATGTATCAAAAATATTTCTTGAAAATTTCATGATGATCGGTTGTAGAGACATTAGGTATTTTTGGAAGCATCAGACATGAAAAATGAGCAACGCCTTCGCCGGGAATCGAACCACGGATCTCTCGGTTACGCTTCGAGCTTGCAGACCACTACACCACGAAGGCGGGCGAAATACCTTATATACTGCCCCTTTTAAAGGGCGACTGGGGTTTTACGGACTCAATCGCCAAATCGCTGTGGTGGAGAATCATCATCCACCACCTCTTTAGTTCGGGCGCCAGTGTAGAGACATTAGGATTTTTTGGAAGCAGGGGACATGAAAAATGAGCAACGCCTTCGCCGGGAATCGAACCACGGACCTCTGAGTTACGCGTCGAGCTTGCAGACCATTACACCACGAAGGCATGCGAAGAAGGCGGGAGAAATGCCGTACACCGTTAAGTAATTAAGGCGTCAAAGCGTAACAAACAAGTAATCAAACCCACAAACAGACTCACTTTTTCTCATTTATAATATTAGTTAGGATTCTGTTAAAATGATGGTTACATTGCCATTATATTTCATTTCCAATTCAGCATTTTACACAAACTGAAAGGCTCCGCAGTTCTTCAAAATAAAGATTTCTTTTAAATCGGGCTTATCTGCTTTCAATCGCTAGTATACAACTGGCACCAGTGGTCAAGGGGTCTACATTCCTTTGATAAGATAACTGCCCTTTTAAAAATTGCTCCAAAACATTCCACAATAAAAAACAGTCTTATGTAAAAATTATTACATTCAAACATATAGATACTAATCTTCAAATTTGTCTCGCGTGAGAGTGTAAAAAAAAATTTTCAATTTATTTTCAGAGGTTAAACCATACTCCTTTCTGATTTTGAACTCATTCAACATTCTTTGTACATTAATTCTTTTATCGTAATTTCAAGTTACTTTTTTTTTATATATATATATTCTTTTTAATTACATTCCCCGTATTAAATTTTACTACCATTATGCAATTTCATATTTTTTATATTAATTGTCAGACTTTTACGTTTTTTATATTAACAGTCAAAAATTCAGTTTACACAATTTTTTCTCAGAAAATTATTTCATGATCATTTACGTAACCTATTTATCTCATTCTCGAAATAAAAGCAAAATTCTTTAAAAATGATTCAAAATTTTAAACAATTGTCTAAAATTATAATTTATTACTCAGCAATAAATTTATAACAGTGTTACAGATTTCCCATTTATTTAGCTATTTATTTAAAATTGCAATTAAAATTGTTTCATTTTCCCGTGCAACGCAGACGAGTTAGCTACGTCGGGAAAGTAAAAATACAAGAGCGCATGCGTTTAATAGTTAATAAATAAAGCCCTCGTAATTGCTGTTGCCATCGAAGAAAATCGGGATATTTATAGATTTTACCAGAATATTCTAGTGAATAATCAAAAAGCTTATAAAAGCCGAATTTAAACACCTCAGCTCAGTTGTAGTTGTAGCTGTTTTAAGCTAACTGTTGTTTACCTAATGCTGTTATTGATTGTAGTGAATTCGCTGTGAGATAGAATTAGTTTATCTGTTTTTAATTGAGTTTTGTTTAACGTCTGAGATATTGCCATATTGTACGAATATCTCTGAGGAAATATTTCAGCATTTTGTTTTATTTCTAGTGAAAAGAATAAATTTTATTAACTTTTTACCGACTTGTGCATTCAGTCCATAACGATCCCGTACGCATGCAACAATAATATAAAATTTTTATTACTTTCATAAAACAACATAACGTTTTTAAAATCCAGTGTAATGTTACTATAAAGACAGCAATACGTGTTTAAATTTTGAAACAGAAATAGTCATTGTGATAGTGGCACCACCTTTGAAAAATCCCAACCCAACAAAGTTAGAGCTAATGATCATTTAAAAACACAGACCTGTTCAGTAAAACAGAAAATGACCCACCTTTCTATTGTGAATGAGCTCACCGGAGAACTGCAGTGAAACAAAGATGCAGTTGATGGTTTGGGCCTAGTGTTTCAGTGATCCCACTCTGGGCACACCAGATGTTAGACGTTCGATTTTGGCAAGATTTCACTGTCAAAATTTAAAACTAATGTAGAATGAATAGATTAGCATACAGCCAGTTAACTACTAATTACTACTACTACTGTTTAATTACTAATTAAAATTAGAGTTCAACAAATCCACTATTTTAAGTCCCGCTTTAATCTCTGCTTTTAATGCAGCGAAGGCAGACACGAGCTGTCTCAATTGTTCTTCCATTGCTCTAGTGAATCACATTCAAATACCCCACTTCTGAGATCAAAAATTGTTGCTTGCTACGGGTTCGTAATGGATTGAAGGCACCAGTCTTTAAAAAGTTAACAAAATTTATTCTTTTTACAAGAAATAAAACAAAATGCTGAAATATTTCCTCAGAGATATTAGTACAATATCACAATATCTCAAACGTTAAACAAAACTCAATTAAAAACAGATAAACTAATTCTATCTCACAGCGAAATCGCTACAATCAATAACAGCAAAAATAACAGTTCAATGTGTTACTCAAGTAAACAAACAATTCTCTTAAAACAGTTATAACTTAGATGAGTTGTTTTAATTCGGCTTTCATGAACTTTTTAACTATTTACTAGACTATTCTGGTAAAACCTCGATTTTTCTCGATATTTGTGGATGGCAACTGTAATTGCTAGATACTTATTTATTAAATACTAAATGCACGCGTTCTTTTATTTTCACTTTTCCGACGTAGCTTTCTGTAGCAGTAGTTAATCAATCAAGCACAAGCTGCTTATATGTCCTAAAGATAACTTAAACACAAACAGAGAGAGCTCAAAGAGGAACTTAGTACAGAATTTGCTCTTCATTCAATAGGAGTCAAAGTTGCTACCATAAGACATACACAAAAGCAAGGCTTAGCAATTGACTGTATACTAAAGAAGATATCACAAAATTAGCTAAAACATTGCAAAGTCAGCAATGAACAGAAACACTGCAAACAAAACTACATCAGACCAGACTTCCACAAGTCGTTATCCATTATATTCCACCAAACACACCTCAAACAGAAATAGAAAGAGTTCTCAGCTTAGACTTTAATATCACCAAAAACAATGCCAAAGTCCTGTACCGACTTGAAGACAGAAATCAAAAAGGCAAATGGGTTGTGGAATGCCAACCCACAGCTTTCAAGAGACTCATGCAAACTGCAAAATTATACCTTGGCTGGCGTGTCCATCATATGACCGAATATTTCAACACAAAAAATGCTACTGATTTCGGCACACACAGCAGGCAAGTAATAACGAACCATATTGCGCATACTGTTCCGGAAATCATAATATCAAAGAATGTGGCTCAAGAAGAGCAACCTGCATTAACTGCGCAGACTTTAACTATCGTACCAACAGAATTTCAAGCGAACATCCAGCATATGCAGTCACCTGCCCGACATATACGTAACACTTTGAACGCCTCAAACGAAGCACCCGATATAAATAATCACCAGGCACCTCATAATACCCAAATTTCTGATAAATAGCAACAACCCACAGCCTAACACTGCAACTTCTAGTCAAGCTTAATCTCAAAAGGAACCAATAAAATGCTCTCAAATAAATCTTCAAAGAGCTCTGACGCTGCAGCTGCCGCGTCCGAAGTCATCATGCACATTATTACTTGTGATATACACTTTCTCATACTTAGAGAACCATATTGGAGAAAGACAAGTAGCCAGCCTACCATTAACTTGGACAATATATCAAAAAATAGCAACGTCAAAAGAACAAGCTCCTGGAGCAGCAATAGCTTGTTGTAACCCGCAGTGGGCACCCCAAATAGTCAAACTTCATAGGGATTTTGTTGCTATCCTCGTCATTTACAATAGCATAGAATTTATAATTACCTACGTCTACTCACCACCTCTGGATATTATTGGTAAGACACTGCCACATTTTATGAAATCAAGCAAAAATTTCCTACAACAGCCCAAATTCTTGGAGAAGACTTTAATGCTCATAATGTAATCTGAGGCTATTCTACAATAAATCCTAAACGGCAAGAAATGGAAGATTTTTTCGCAATCAATAACTTATGTTTGCACACCCCTCCAAATGCCCCTCCTTCTTTCTATAATACATACAACTAAGGATGACCAGAACTTACGATCTCCACCAGTGATATAGCCAATCAAATTCAATCATGGAGAGTATTGGACAATGAAAGTTGTTCATATCAGAAGTACATCCACTTTACCACCGATACGGATACCACACCCTCTATCATTAAGTGCTTCAAATTACCTCGTTGCAAAGTACGTCCTCTAACAGCCACGTTTGCTCTCAAGCTTAAAAAACAAGAAGAAATACTAAATCAGTGCAAAAGTCCTGGATAACTTCACAGATCGACTATTAGATACATTATGTAACATTTGTAAACAAATCCTCCTAATACAAACAACCAAAAAATTACAGGGTTTGACATGGTAGACTAGTGAACTTCGACAACAACGTCAAAAATGCAGAGTACATAAGACAGTCTTTTACATCTTCGCAAAGAGGCAACCATCTGCGACACAAGATTCAGCCCAATCGAATTTGAACATCCGGGCAATATATTGCACCTGTAAAGGCCTAAGAGTTCATACATATAAAGGAATAAACCAACCACACAGGCAATACAAACCACCGGCACCAAAAGTTTCACAGATGGCTCAACAACATGGCATGACAACGGTCTGGGCAGCGCATTCATCCATTACGAGGCAGACAACGTCATTCATGTTTGAAAAGGACATTTACAACCATATAATAGTGTATTTCAAGCCTAGGCTCTGGCTATTGCAGCAGCAATTCAGCACATCATTAATTGTCAAAAACGTACTACAACTTCTTTTTCATACAGCATAGTAGCAATAGAATGCAATAGAAAAACCAAATCGTACTTCACTGCTTATAATAAATCTGCAAGAAACTTTACAACTCTGTTCACAATCTCATATTAATATGATATGGGTTAAAGCACATGTTGGCGATATTGGTTAAGAAGCAGCTGATCTACTTGCCAAAGCTGTTGATAGCAACCATAAGGCACAAGAAATTACAATTTCTCTTCCTCCTTCATACATGAAAGCAGCTCTAAAAACAAAGACTCTGCAACAATGGCAACAAGAATGGATCCAAGGTGAGACGCGCGGGCGTTCGTTCACCAATCTTTTATCAAATGTTACTACAGTACGACTTATAGCTACAGCATAACTGACGAACTGTATCACAGGGCATGGCTCGTTTCCATCATACTTATATAAACATGGAATTTCAACAACAGATTTATGCGTCTGTGGACAAAATGACATACCGGACCACTACATATTTGCTTGTCCTATTGCAGCAAACTTTCATCTACCATTGCCATCTAATAATAGGGAAACTTACCGCCATTTCTTAATAAAGAATAAAGCTGCTGTAAATAAAATATGTGAAATAATCCACACAATAGCAGCACTTGGACAAGATCTCTGCCAACCGCAACAATGACAATTGTAATACAATGCATCAATCATTAGTATACACATATCATGCTATTTGCACTTATTATAATTATATTCTGCGCTTACATATTTTGCTGCAAGCCTTATATCACTATTTAATTATATGTTATACAGTGTTCGCACATTTTTCAGACGATGTATATTATATTCACAAAACTAAATTACATAAAATTCTTGTGTTTTAAATGTTCTATTTGACATCCCTTATTCTCAACTATCTTTCGACACCACAATTTCCAGGAGAATAATGCCTTTTGAAGTGTCAGAAGTGTCAGTGAATTCTATCCCATTCCTCCCGAACAGCTTTCCAGAGTCCCGTTAGGGTTTGGGGACAACGTTTGGATAATGCAGTTTTTAAAAGTCCGAAAGCACAAAAATCCATAGGTGACACACCGAGAGATTTAGTAGGGATATCAGTGAACGGTATGGCCTTTGTTCAATTTCTTTTAAGAAATTTACAGTGGATTTTGATGTGTGACTGCTAGCTTTGCCCCGATGGAGCCTCATAGATGGATGGCACTGTGGGTAAAGCGATGGTATTTCATTCAGAGAAATTGGCGATAAAATATGTTCCTGATAGTATTTGGAGTTAATCTTGACATTTTTTTGCACTCTCTTTATTTTTAACTTGCCATTATAAGAAAAACCGGCAACGATCCTGAATCCCTTAGAATAAGTTTCTTTCGATTCTTTGAACCGTGTACTTAAATTTTTTTCTCCCCTTTGATGATAATAAATGGCTCTTTTTTTGTTACAATCATTTAAATACACCCACACTTCATCTACTGTGACTATTGTTTTCCATTTTTCTTTGGATAAGTTTTTCTCATATAGAATTCTGCAGCGTGTCCTGCGTCGAGCGATACGCTTTGGAAGAAGACGATGCACATCGCGTTTTTTTCTCTTTCTTAAGATTTAAATCGACGTTTATGATTTTGTTTACAGTGGACACCGAGCATTTTAATGATTTTGTAGCTGTGCTTTCACTAAAGGGATTTTCTTTTAACATTAAACAACGTACATTCGCAATAGTCGAAGATGTCCGTTTTTTCCTCGGATACTTGTTTGGAATTTTTGTCCCACTCGAGGCTCCAATTATGTCGATGATTTACCTATCGACGCTTTAGATATCACAAAACCATGACTCTCACATCGTTTTTGGATAACGAAGTATGCCTATTTCTCTTCGGAAAGAGCGTCAATGTAGCCTTCGAACCACTGCTTCGTTAAATTCGCCATTTTGAATAAAAACAAAACTTTCAAGCTACAGATGATAATTTTGACTTTTAAAAACATAGTACAAATGCAATTACTTCTTTTGCAGCAAACGTTTTTTATTACCGCTTACCAAAATCGTCTAAAAAATGTGCAAACAGCCTCTGTACTTACAAGAAGAAATCACTAACCTAATCAATAGTCTCTTAGAAAATAAAACACCTTAATTCAAAATCTCAGTATCTTTAAAGAAAGCTGGTCTTAATTAGTTTTTTTTAAATTCTCATCTAAAGAGATATGATAATTATTATTTACAACTTAATTGGAGGTAATAGTTGGATGACTACGATAGGAAATTTCATGTAAATATGTGCAAAGATCTTGTATTTTTCCCTTTTATTGTTTTTACTATTTCTAGACTCTCTTTCTACTATTTTGTAAATAACTGGAAAATCTGGCTTTTACTAAAAAAATGTTGTTTCTAGTTTCTAAGGCGATGTAATTTCGATTATAATATTCGGCGATATAATTTCGATTTGGCGATTTCTAAGGCGATACCCGAATTTTATCTTTTATAACCTCTACCTTTTTCCTTTTCCGAAACTTTGAGCCAGTTCTGATCTCGTGATTTAAAATTTTACAGAGAGCAGCTTCTTTTAGAAGTTTCTTACGCCGCCGTTTTGGGTGGACGATCATCGTATCGTCGTCAGTAATAATTTTATAGACCACACCTTGTAAGGTTTTAGTTAAACTAACAAAGTTTTATTTAATTTAACTCTTTCTATCTGTTCTCATTTCAACTTCCCATTAGAATAAAGCGCGCGTTTCAGCTTTATGCTAATTTGAAGCGGAGCCTAGTAGTATTTAAACGAAAGGTGGAAACCTTTCAGTGTGAGAGAGCTTTTAGTCTCAGACCACTGTTACTCTATTCGACGTTCGCCTGACTAGCTCGTATTTAAATTCTAAGCCGTAGCGCTGTACGTGATTACTTATTGAAGTAATTCCAAGTGCGTCAGTATTAGTTAAATCTTGCTACGCACCATTTAGTTTAGAGGCCAACCTCGCGTTATAGCTCTGTGAGCAACGACGATTTAATTTCTATTTAGCTTTAGTTTAAATTATCTGATTCTTCATTTTAGACCCAAGTGGCGGTCATTTATTTTCTGTATCCCTCCCGAGTTGGGAAGTGGTTGTAAATAATTGTGGTTTAATAAAACAGGATTTTAAATCCCTTTAAAGTGCAGTTCTTCTACCACTTAATCACAATATTCTACCACAGAACATAGCTGCATTCAGCTCCTTGTTCAAGATCAGGACTCAAGCACTTTCACGAATATGTTTGCCAAGAACACTCAGTCCTGACAACCTGACCACTGACACCCACGCACACAAAATATAACAGGTTAGGACATATTGAACACATGTTAAAATACTTTGTTCTGCTACTGAACCTTGCCGCCTACTTTCTCCAAGAACTACAAAGTTTCGGATTCTCCAGAGCAGTTTAAATTTTTCTTTCTTTAGCAAGAACACCGTTTAGTCATCTTTAAAATTCAGTTAAATCCGTCATAGAAGGTCGTGTTAAGATTTCAGTAAGTTTGCGTTTTTCAATTATTGTTTCAAATAGGTTTTCAGTTTTAGCTGTTTTAAAGCTCAGATTTAACCTTCTTATTTACAGAAATCTCAAAGTAAGTTTTTCGTTTTCTCGATATTAAAAGTTTAGTTTAATATAATCGGGAACCTCCCGATTTTTTAATTTGTTTAAATGACTTTTAGTTTTGCTCTTTATTTATACTTGATTTTGGATTTAGTATTTTTACCAATTAGTATTTTTTTTAAATTTCAATTTACCATAATGTAAAGTTCTATGACTTTTTAATTGTCGTTTTGGCACTATGTAATTTTTTTTTCAAGTGTTTCGAAAATGCGTAGGGAAAATTCTGCTGCATATGAAATTCGAGATTTTGGTTTTATATGAATTTTAAAATCTTTAATAAAATTTAATAAAATCTTTTTACGGTTTTTGATCTCAAATGCACCAGGAGAACGAAACACATTAATCGACTTTTATGAAGCTTTAATTCATTTTTTTCTGATTCTTTTCTGATTTTTAATTGGATTAGTTTTGGTATCGTGTTAAACGCCTTATACACGGTTTCAGTTATTATATTATAGAGATACTGCCTTGCTTTTATTCCAATTTTCTAATTAATTTAGTTGCTTTAAGTTTATTCTACTTCAATCCTGCAGCTATAGAGCAGGATGGGTTTAAAAAAATTATTCTACTTTTTGTCATTTGGTTTTCTATTTAATTTGCTATTTTTAGTAGAATCGTAATTAAAATAGGATTAAAACGCTTACAAATGCCGGATTAAAACATTTCAGCTCAGTTGTTGTTATTAAGTGAACTGTAGTTCTTTACGTAGTGCTGTTATTGATTGTAGCTGAATTCTTTGTGAGATCGCGTTAACTTTCTCTGTATTTTGAATTTGAGTTCTGTTAATATTCTAGTGGTTTAAAATACAGGGTGTTTATAAAGTCGCGGGCCCACTTTGATGTTTAATAACGCATAAAATAATAAAGATAGATTAAAAATAATAACATAAATGGTTAGATAGACTCAAAACGTTTCATGACCCTTGTCAATGAACTTCCACGTGTGCCCCCCTTCGTCACACGGAGAATATCGAGTCGCTATTCAATTTCACGCCAGGTACCGGCAAGCATGTCGGCATCCACAGAGGCTATTGCGGTTGTCATTCTGGCTTTTAGGTCATCCATGTTCGACACTCTCCTCCCGTAAACGTTGTCCTTTACAAATCCCCAAAGGAAAAAGTCCAGCGGCATTATATCAGGTGATCTGGGTGGCCAAGGAATTGGACCTCCTCGCCCAATCCATCTTCCTGTAAAATGGTCATTCAAAGAACTACGAACGATGGCACCCCAATGAGGTGGTGCACCATCTTGTTGCAAAACGACATGTGGCTGAAGCTCTTCTAGTTGTGGAAAAACGAAGTTTTCCGACATGTCTAAGTATACGACTGATGAGACCGTCTTTTCTGTAAAAAAGAAAGGCCCAATGACTCGGTGGTGCATTAGTCCACACCACATATTAACCTTTATCGAATCTCTTTGTGCTTCGCGGTATTCATAAGTACTAGAACAAAGACATCAAAAGTAAACATAACATTGCAATTTTTGCCAAAAACAAAAGAAAGAAAAATGCAATTAATAAGCAGACGATATTTAGAAAAGTACAGATATTTAGATTGGAAAATGAAATTATCTGAAATTAAGCACACGCGCAGACGATATTTACAAAAGTAAAGATATTCAAACTTGAAAAGGAAAATATATAAGTTATTCCATCAATAAATGCCATAAGTTTGTTTATATCTTCATTATTTTATGAGTTATTAAACATCAAAATGGGCCCGGGACTTTATAAACACCCTGTATAACTACTACGAGATATTGCGATATTGTACGAATATCTCCGAGGAAATTTCATCATTTTGTTTTATTTCTTGAGAAAAGAATAAATTTTATTAACTTTTTATCAACTTCTGTATTCGATCCATTACGAACCCGTACGCACGCAACAATATCAAATCAAATAAGAAAATTCAGAAATCAAGTACCGTACTTAGATTTTTAATTTCAAAAGACCACTAAAACTTTAATATTACTAAAAATTCATTAGCCCAAAGAGGCAGTTTGCTCAGAAAGTCTATTAATTTAGTTTTGGCACTTTGCGACAGTTCACCATAAACGGCGTTTCTTTTTTGAAACTGTTGCCACCAAATATTAGAGCCCTGCATCATATTAAAAGAAATTAAATAATGAAGAATCTGAATAAATCTATGCATGTTTCAGCACTGTGAAAAACAACGGTACCTAGAGACATCAAATTTTGAATAACCTCTCCACTCGAATTTAGACATCTAGAAGCCAAATTTTGGAATTTATTTTATTATATATTTCATATTTTGAAAACCTTTAACGAATTTTTGATTAAGGAACTCAACGATTTCAAAGCGAGTAATGACAATATGAAAAAAATACCTTTTTATCTCCAGAGTGCGAGACTGTGTATCGTAAATTCTAAAGATATGTCCTTTTGAAATTATTTTGCGATATTGCTGTTGAGTAGAATTTTTGCTGTTGAGTAGAATTTTATGGTTTAAGGGCGAAGAAGATATTTAATAAATAAAGGTTTAATAAATAAAGGTAACACACAAAAAGTTAAAAAATGCCCCTTTGGGCATAATATAAAATCTGAATACTTTCAGTTTTTTTTTTTTACTATTTTTTATGCTTAAGGTCTTCAGTGGGAAGTTTATTTGAAAGACGGACGTAATTAGAATTACACTGCGCTTATTTAAGGGGCTCTGAGGGGGAGTTTGCAGTGAATGACATTTAACACCTCAAAGTTCTAGAATATTTATGCGTCGAAGCTATGCTGGTAAAGTAGAAAAATATCATTGAAAAGATTTCATTGAAAGATATCATTGAAAAGAATTAAATATTTCTAACTGTTGCTATGTTTGTTAAGATAACTCCGTCTTCAGGTGAACTCTTTCTGCGAGTTTGAGATAAGTTCAGGAATCTGCCATCTGTAAAGATAACGTTTTTCAGTAAGGGCATCAAATTCCCATTCAAAACACATGGCCGGTTACAATCATGGAAAAGCAGAGATTGAGTTTTGCTGTTTTAGCACTTTTTGGAGCTTTCATTGGTACGTTATTGAATTCCTTTCCGTTGATTTTTTTTTTTTTGAATTATTTGATTTCGGAGCTTTTTTTTTTTTATTATTTATTTACTCAAAAAAAAAACGATAATTTTTGAAATAGGGAAGTGAATACAATTGTAAAAGAAACGATAAAAAGCTGTTTTATTTATTCATTTTATTTAAATTACTCTTCCGA
>KK113207.1:20324-38858 GCA_000611955.2 Stegodyphus mimosarum
CTTTTAATGGGATAAATTTTCAGAAGAATTACCCCGCCTACAAAACACTTCATATCCGGTTAAAAATAGCACACCAAACAAAAACCTCTCTTATTTATACTCATTTTAGGCTGGCTTTGTTTAGTTGTAATCATCTATATACTGTAAAAGTTGGGAGTATTTTGGATTACTTCAGGGCTGGAATACTATATGCCTAATGTAAAGAAAGCCTGCGTGGAGGATGTTTTAAGGGAACTGGCTCTTATACACTTTACATAAAGGAAAAATCAAGAAAGCTTTCAAGGAGCCACACCACTCATTTTGAACCCTGATCCGGCTACAAGTGTTCAGGGGGATTACGATAAAAATTAGACAGGAATGTAATGATTTAAGAGCAACGCTCCAACCGTACAAGTCAAGTACGTAGTTATATATTATGACACGTTTACCAAGAAATTTACGTTAATTTTTACCTTTTATATTAAATTAAAATATTTTATATACGTTAACTTTGGAATTTGAAGATTGGTAAAAAATTCAAAACCCACTTTCTTTGGGTCAAATATTTAACGTTTTTTTAGTTAAACTCAGAACAGTAAAGATTATCCTTAGTTGAAATGATCAAGACTATAATGCCGGTGATACAAACAAATTTACAATGTCGTAGAAACAAAATTACAATGTTGTTCGTGCAATTATTGAAAACTGAAAATCATGGCATTGTTCGTTGAAACGATGAAGAGTGTAACGCTGCTTCTTAATTTAATTCCAAGCATGCCCCCTCCTCCAACTGAGATAGCGGTTATTGGCACAGATTGCCGTACCGAAGGGCCCGAATCTCCGAGGAAGGCACGAACGTTTATACATGTATAGTGTCTGTGCGGCATGGGCATCCTGTCAAAATAAATTTGTAAATCTTTAAATAGCGAAGTTAAAAATGTCCATTTTTATATTACAAATATGCCCAAAACTTTAAAAGCACGATTGAAGAGTAAATTATGAGAAAAAGAAATCTGAAATCCAAAATTCTGAATAAACCAAAGGAAAATTTTCTGAAGAGTGGAGATCATGTTACCAATAGCAGAAATTGGATTTTTAATTCATATATTTAATAATTAGTCCAAAGAGCGTTAGCCCAGAAGGGCCTTTTAACTTCATTTTGCCATTTTGCTTTGAAAACTTTTAATGTCCTTTCATTTTTCAAATTATTGCCACCAAATATTATCGCCCAGTGTTATATTTAAAGAAATTAAAAAATCGAGATTCTGCATCAATATATGCATGTTTGTAGCACTGTGGAAAAAAAAAGGTATCTTCGGACACCAAATAGTTTGAATAATGCAGCCCTTCAATCGAATATGGGAAGCCCAAATTTGGAATATGGAATTTGCTTTATTATCTATTTCATATTTTGTAAAACGTTAACGAATTTTAATTAACAAACTCGACGATTTCAAAGCGAACAATGGCAACAATATACAGGAAGATAAAAAAACCTTTTATCGTCAGCGGGCGAGACTGAATCAGAAATTCTAAAGATATGCTCTTTTAAATATTTTGTGATTAGCCGCTGCGCGGCCAGCCTTCGTCTGGCTTTTAAGTGTACCAGAAAAATGCCTAAAGAGAACACCAAACATTAAATTTGAAAACTGCACAGAATTTTACTCTGCAGAACAATTTTATCGAAAAAGAAACAAACAACAACGGAAAAAAAATTCAGTTAAAAATGCATTACATATAAAAAGCATACAACGAAATAAGCAATATCCCTCAATACAAATATTAATTATCCTAATAAATAAATTAACCAACTTCCCTTCGCAAAATCTTAGGAACTCAAATGGTATAAACAGATTAAGAACTTAAACAGATTAAAAAATATCATGCAAAACTTTTTCATAATTAAAATTATATATAATTAAAACATAATATAACAATGAAATAAGCAATATCTCTGGATACAAATGTTAATTATCCTAATAAAGTAATTAAACAATTTACCTTTGCAAAAAGAAACAACTTTTTAATTTCTTAAACTTCAGTCTAAAAACAGTAACATAAGAAATACGATGAAAAATTGTTGCCAAACCGAAATTTTTAAAAGAATAAAACTATTTAAAATGATGCAATTTTATCAAAAATCTATCAACAACAATAAGAAAGGAAAATTGTTGCCAAAACTACATTTTAAAATATCTGAGATGTGAGAAGTGTATCCGAAAGCTTCATTTAAAAAAATTTAAAAAAATACAAAATATTATTTTTCCAAAATTCCTTTTTTAAAAGAAGTCGAAAAGTGATCTCACACACACGCACACACACACACACACGCACACACACGCACAGACTCTTTGTTTTATTATATGTAGAGCTATTGCTGTATATTTAAGTGCGAAGAACATTCATATATTTAACATTTATTTATATATTTATGTTATTTTATAAATAAAGGTAACACATGCCCCCTTGAACGTAATATAAAATCTGAATGCTTTCAGATTTTTTTTATTAAATTACATACAAGTTTTACTTCGTTATTATTACTACATTAAATCAATTTACATTTCATAAAAGTTAGAATTATTTAAATTTATAAGAAAATAATATTAGTACTATCTGTTTAAGGGAAGGAATGCTTTCGAGAACAACCTTTGTAAGGATAACTGGCTCGTAACCACGTTAAATAAAAGAAAAAGGGCCGACATATCCCACGCAGCAAGATTTTTAGCGAGGATTTGAATCCGAGTCAATCTACAAGTTTTCAGTGGTTTACACCGATTTTAACAACAACAACAACAACAACAACAACAACAAAAAATATCAGATTTATGCAGTTATTTTTCCAGAACTTTTTAAAGAATAAACCTGAGACATATATATTAATTATCAGCTTGTATTATTTTATATGCAATTACTTTGAAATGTTACGTATAGAGTTAAATTAGGTTACCTGAATGCACAAAGCACACGAAGACTATCTGCCCGAGTGGACAGATGCGTGCGTGGAGGACGTTCTGTGGAACAGGCGCTCGTATTCAAGTCACACACTGAAAAGAACACGGAAACTTCCATAAAGCCAGCCGAAACGCTCGAGTTCCCAAACGGGTCTAATTACTAGTGATTCAGTGACCTTAATGACTCAGCCACTGGGGGAGGGGCTTTACGTACAGTAAAAAAGCTTAAGCAGAAATATTTGTTCAAGAACAGTTTTTTTGAGTTAAATTTTCAACACTTTTCAGATATAAACCCATAGAGCGTTAGCCTAGAAGGTCTATTAACTGCGTTTTGGCATTTTGTGGCGTTGTACTATAAACGGCGTTTCACTTTGTAAGGTTTTAATTTAAACTAACAAAGTTTTATATTAATTTTTTCTTTCCTGTAAGTCCTTATTTCAACTTGCCGTTAGAATGAGCGCGCGTTTCAGCTGTATGCTAATTTGAAGTGGAGCCAAGTTTTGGTATTTAAAGGTTAGCGAGGAACTTCTCGGTGTGACAGAGCTTTTATTCTTAGATCAGTGCGGCCCTGTTCGACGTCCACCTGACTAGCTAGTATTTAAATTCTAAGCCTTAGCGCTGTTACGCTAGTACTTATTGAAATAATCTAAGTGCGTTAGTGTCAGCTAAATGTTGCTACTCACCACTGATCGTTTAGCATAGAGTTCATAGCTCTGTGAGCAACGACTACTTAATTTCTATTTAACTTTATTTTAAATTATTTGATTGTTCAAGTTAGTCCCAAGTGCGGTCATTATTTTCTGTTATCCCTCCCGAATAGGGAAGTGGCTGTAAATAATAGTGGTTTAATAAAAGAGGATTTTAAATCCTTCTTACGTGCAGTTATTCTACCACTTAACCACAGTATTCTACCACAGAACATAGCTGCCTTCAGCTCCCTGTTCAAGATCAGGACTTTAACTACTTCACGAATATTTTCGCCAAAAGCATGCACAGAACACTCAGTCCTGACAACTTTTCAAATTGTTGCCACCAAATATTTTCTCCCTGTATTATATTTAAAGAAATTAAATAATGAAGAATCTGCATAAATGTATGTATGCTTCTCGCATTGTGATAAAACAGCGGTATCTAGAGCCATCCAGTTTTAAATAACGTACGTTTCCACCTGAACATGGGCACCTGGAAGGCCGAATTTGGAATTTGTTTTATTATCTATTTGATATTTTTTAAAGCCTTTATGAATTTTTGATTAAGAAACTCATCGATTTGAAAGACGACACTGTATGGAGGGGAGGGGAAAAAAAAAGAAACATTTTTATCTCCAGCACGCTACTCTGTGTATCGGAAATTCTAAAGGTATGCTCTTTTTAAATTATTTTGCGATATTGCGGTTGAGTTGAATTTTATGGTTTAAGTGCGAAGAACATGATATTTAATAAATACAGGTAGCAAGCAAAAAGTTAAAATAAAGCTCCTTCGGAAGTAATATAAAATCTGAAGACTTTCAGACTTTTTTCCCTTTCCTTTTATTTTTTATTCTTTCTTCTTTTAAATCTTTAAAAAAGAAGCGAAAGTTTTCAAGCTGAATAAATGTCTCAAATTGTGACGAATAATAGTTCAGAAGATTAAAAAACTTCGCTGTTTGAAAACCAGATTGTCGTAGACCGATTTAAGTGGAGCAATGCATGAAAGTGTATTTATTGACTTTTCTAAAAGTTTTTTTAAGATACAAATTATAAAATGTATAACTAAATCCTTTTTGATACTTCCGTTTGAAATTGTATGACGATATATATTCATAAAGAGATTTGCAGCTGCCTTTTCAAACATTTTTCGACTACGATTCTAATTTTTGTCAGCGCGTAAAAATAAACTTAGAAATTGTTGTGATTGATCTCACTTCTCTGATACCAGAACAAGTCCATGAAATTCATCGTGACAATTGACAAGATTTTACCTGTTGCAACAGCCTTAGGCACCATACAGGTCAGAATAAGATTTTGCTCAGTTCTACCCCCCAATTTTGAAGTAAAGCACTCGGGGGGGGGGGGGGGCGCTCCCAGGGTTTTCCATTCTTCTTCCCTTACTACCACTTATTCTTACTCGTCTCGCCGCATATTTTGAGAGGATGCCCATGCCGCACAGAAACTATACATGTAAAAATATTTATGCCTTCCTCCGATATTCGAACCTGGGCCCTTCGGTACGGCACTCACTGTCAATAACCACTATCCCAGTTGTGGGGGGGATGCTTAGAATTAAATTAAGAAGCAGCATTATGCTCTTCATTGTTTCAATCAACAATGCCATGATTTTCAGTTTTCAGTGTTTCGACAAACAACACTGTAATTTTGTTTGTAAAACACTGTAAATGTGCTTGTATCACCGATATTATAGTCTTGATTATTTCAACTAAGGATAATCTTCACTGTTCGCAATTGGTGCCAATGCCTAGTTGCGTTTTTTTTTTTTTCATTTTTAAATCGTATATGTGATTCTCTTTCGTTTCTATTCACTCACGAAAATGTCATACCATTCTACAAAAAATTCAATGTAAACTTCTTTAGAATCCTATAAAATTATGACCCAATTAAGAAAGGGTAAAACATCTACAGAATTCTATAAAGTTTTCGACATAGTTTCTATAGCGATTCTATAGAGGTACATGTAAATATTCTATAGATATTTGTGCAGAGATTCGATAAAAATGTATACAGTTTCAAACATTCCCACGTATAGGTTTAGTGCATTATAGCAAAACACACTATCTACGTAAGGAGGGAGATGCTTTCGTGGAGGTCTTTTTAAAGAAAACTGTCTCGTGTACACGTTATACATGGGGAAAACCTCGAAAACACATAAGCAACCAGTCCGTTCGCCTGGATTCGAATACAAGTCGGAACTACCAATGTTCAGCGATTTTACCGCTCGGCCGGTGATGGGCTTCCAATGTAGAGAATTTTATATTATCTAACGTGTGCAGAATTAGCTCATGCAATTCTTCTGAAAATATCAGACTCAGTTTATATAAAACTAGAGCAGAATTTTAAAGAATTTCAGACAAGTTTCTTTTCTTTAATTTTCTACAAATGAACCGATCGAAGCTTTGCCCACCAGAGGCCGAGCTGGTAAAGTTGCTGAACACTGGTAGTTCTGTTCGAGGTTCGCGAACGGGCTAGCTGCATGGGCGTTTTCGTGGTTTTCCCCGTGTGTAACGTGTTAATACGAGCAAGTTTTCCTTAGAAATTCCTCCACGATGGCAGATAATTCTCGAGGCTTTGCCTTAACGCAATAAACCAAACCTATCGAACCTTCTAGATTATTTAAAACCGGGATAAAAACCAACCCGTCGTTTTCGGGAATTAAAAAGAAGGAATTAACAGCATAAATTTAATCTTTTATAGTAATTTTATGACATAAATTGATTTCACGTTTTTGCATTATTTAATTTTTGTATTGTCTATAAAAAAATTACACAAAATATTGCACAAATTTACAGGCTATCAGCAAAGGCATCTGATTTCAGGATTAAAAATTTCGAAAACGAAGATTCATAGAGCTTTAGAACAAGCCGTAAATTTATTGTAAAAGCTGTAAAAATGTTATACAGAAGTTTCCGAATAAACCAGCGATAATTGATTATTGATACTGGCCGGAACCCCTACTTTCCGAGATAGCAAAGTATGCTAACGATATTATGTGCTTATTAGCAAACTCTCAACATGCTATTGATAATTTATTTGATTGATTTATGACGGATTTAACATTCTGGCACACTAGGGCAATTTTAAACTAAACACCCCCCCCCACACACACACACGTTCTTGGCACTTTATCCGTAAAATTCAGTTGAACAATAATATCGCAAAATAATTTTAAAATTGTTGTTGAGTATAGAGTTGTTGAGTTTCAGTTGAGGCTGAGTATAGAGTTTCCGATACACAGTTCCGCACGCTTTAGATAAAACGGTTCCCCCCCCCGTAGAATGTTGCCATGGCTCGCTTTTAAATCTTTTGAGTTTGTTCATCACAAATTAGTTAAAGTTTTACAAAATATGAAATATATAATAAAACAAATTCCAAATTCCGGCTTCCAGATGCGCATATTCGAGTGAAAACGTACGTTATTCAAAATTGGATAGCTCTAGGTACCGTTCTTTTATCCCATTTGGAGAAATATACACACAGTTATGCACACTCTTCATTACTTAATCTCTTTAAATATAATACAGCGCTGCAAGATTTGGTGGCAACAGTTTGAAAAGTGATTCAGACTTTTAATGTTTCCCACGCAAAATCGCAAAACGAAAGCAACAGTCCTTCAGGGACAAAGCCTCTTTGGACTAAAAAATAAAAATGAAATAAAAATCGGAAAGCTTTCAAATTTTATATTACGCCCCAAAAGGCGTTTTTTAACGTTTTGTATGTTACCTTTGCTTATTATATACCGTGTTCTTCGCACTTAAACCACATGAAAGTCAATTCAAGAGCAACATCCCTTTGGACTTCGGGAAAGTTGTTGCTTTGTGTTCTTTGGCAGTTGAATTGAATTCATTTCAGAATCTATACAATCTTATGCATCGTGAACATGAGCTAATAAGCTGCATCGTAGAAATTCATCCTTGTGCCGCTTGTAGGGGTGCAGAATCGTCGGATCATAATTTATTACACGTAAATGAATAATACATGGATAGTTAGAACTTTCGATAGATCTGTAGAAATTGTGTGCGTTCATTAGCAGGAAATCTTGAGCACGTGAGATTTCGAGATCTTGATTTAAAGGCAAACCGAGGCACGTTGGCAATGTTGTCAGGACTTAGTGTTCTGTGCATACTTTTGGCGAACATATTCGTGAAGTTGTTAAAGTCCTGATCTGGAACAGGGAGCTGAATGAAGCTATGTTCAGTGGAAGTGGTAGAATAACTGCACGCGAGGAGGGTTTTAAAATGACCCTTTTATTAAACTACTATTTACAGCCAGTTCCCAACTCGGAAAGGATAACAGAAAATAATGACCGCACTTGGGTGTAAACTGAACAATCAAATAATTTAGACTAAGGTTAAGTGGAAATTTAAGTAGTCGTTGCTCATAGAGCTATAAACGCGAGTTTGGCATCTATGCTAAAGGGTACGTAGCAAGACTTAGCTAATACTAACGCACTTAGATTACTTCAATAAGTATTAGAGTAACAGCGCTAAGGCTTAGAATTTAAACACTAGCTGGTCAGGTGGACGTCGAACAGAGCCGCAGTGATCTGAGACTAAAAGCTCTCTCACACCGAGAAGTTCCTTGCTAACCTTTTAAATACAAAACTTGGCTCCACTTCAAATTAGCATAAGCCTGAAACGAGAAATAAAAGCTCATAGGAAAGAGAAATTAACATGAAACTTTGTTAGTTTAAATTAAAACCTTACAATGTTTCTGAGAATTTTATTTTGAAAAATCCAGATTTTTTACGGCAGTTTTTGGTGCGATTGCCCAAATCGGAGCTCCGTATAAAAGAAAAGGACGGATAAGTGCGGCATAGAGGGGTCTTTTCCTTTGAGGTATGAATTCAATTTAGGATCTGTAGGTAGGAACATGCGCTTTGTTGACGGCATAATTAACATGGCTCCAAGATAGAGTTCATAACAGGGAGTGAATGATCGTGTATGTGCATGTTGTGGTTGACTTTCGATTTTTACCCTATCTCCTGAATAGAATAACATTTGTTTTTCAGACCAAAGGGGGCGTTAGCCCAGAAGGGTTATCAGTCGATCACTTTGCGTAGTTTTACTACAAACGGCGAATCATTTTTTAAGTTACTGGCACCAAATATTATCACCCTGTATTACGGAAATTAAATAATTAATAATCTGCACGAATGTGTGTATGTTTCTCGCACTGTGAAAAACGAGGGTACCTAGAGCCATCAAATTTTGAATAACGCAATCCTCCGTCCGAACATTGGCAACTGAAAGACCGAGTTTTTAATTCCAAATTTGTTTTATTATCTGTTTCATATTTTTTAAAACTTAAACGAATGTGTTACAAAATGACTAACACTCATGAGACATGCATAATGTTCCTCAAAGGGACTTGATCCTAAACATGAATAAAAGTGTCGCTAAGTTATAGAGTCGCAGCTTCTTGGGAAATCCACACTAAAGCGAGACTCTGGAAGACGTAAGCGAATTACCGCTATGTGTGTTCTTGTCTTGTTCTTATCTCACTAATCTGATAGTAACCTCAGACCAAACCCACGGAATTTATCGTGGCAAAGAAAGCAGGATTGCGCCTCCCGTTGGCAACAGACTTGGGTACCATACACATGACAGTACGACTTCGCTCAGTTTCGCCCCCCAATTTTGATGGAGAGCCCCATCCCCTCTTCGCCTACTAACAACCTCTCGAGAGGACGTTCGGCCCGCTGTACATTCAGAATGCCTCCATTCTGCAAGGACTCTATACATTTACAAACATCCATGCCTTCTCCGGAATCCGAACCCGCGCCTTTCGGTACCGCTGTAGGCTCTCCTAACCACTATACCTTTTGGGCCGCTCTATGTCCCGTTAATCAAAGAGAAAACTTAAGTGTAAAAGTTCCTTTTATTCGGAACTCAAAATAATTTAACGGAAGGCACTTCTTCTGATATCAAACGAGTCAGCATTTACGGCGTAACACGAAAGATCAGGATTTCGAATTAAAACTAAGTTAAATCTCAAGTTAACCAAAGACTAGACAGAAATAAACAACGCTCGAGTTCTGGCTCAGACCCCTACCGGCGTGACAAGCACTAATCTCGAGAACAACGCAATGCCAAAGGCAGACTACCATCGTAGAATTTCATCTATTAACGTAGCCTTCGGCAGGCGGAACACGCTCTGATTAAACAATCTAAAACCTGCCTTTACATACGATCTCTTTCTACCTCATTTAAATACGTGCGTACTAAAATTAGCATTCTGGCAGAAAGGGGGAAAGGGATAAATGGCAGCAAAGGTTCTGAACATAAAGTAACTGCCCAAGATATAAAATAAGTAAACTGTACGACATAGTTCTTATCCAATATACTAATTGAAGACCAACAGAGGTAAATATAACTTCGAAACGGTTCCTACGAGCAAATTTTGTAATTATTTCTTAATATTTTGGTTATTTTTTAAAGCTGGCACGTAACTGGTATCTTTATCGCGCAATCCAAAGCTAAAATTTCTACCGAGTTTGTAGCCAGAGCTCGGGAGTCATCAAGGAAAGTGAGAAATTTTTTTGTTTAATGTTTTTTTGGTTGCTTTTATATATGCAAGTTATGTAGCAGGCATTTTAGTTTTGCGTATACTTTGTAACAGCTGCCGAAGACATAGATACTGATGACTTCCAGTGTCGCATATTGTACGAGTACGATGCTTCTACCAAAGGAACCGTTTCCAGCCCATTCTACGGAAAGAGGCCCGTCTATCACGATGGATTATGGTGCGAGTACAGAATAAGGGCACCTCAAGGTTACGTAAGTTCAAATCATTGCTCTTCAGCGTTTAAGTTGGTAATAAATGACATTATATTGTCTGATAATTGCTTTATTTAATTACCACAAAGCACACGAGGGCTATCTGCCTAAGAGGAGGGTTGCCTTCGTAGAGTACTAGCTAAGGGATGTAGAGACATTAGGTATTTAAAGCAGGAATATTGAAAAAGGAGCAACGCCTTCGCCGGGAATCGAACCACGGGCCTCTCGGTTACGCGTCGAGCGTGCTGACCACTACACTACGAAGGCATGCGAAGAAGGCGGGAGAAATACCCTACATACTCCCCCTTCCAAAGGGCGACCGGGGTTCTGGGGACTCAATTGCCAAATCCTGGTGGTGGAGAATCATCATCCATAAACTTTTAAGTTCGGGCGCCAGTGTAGAGACATTAGGAGTTTTTGGGAAGTAGAGGAATGAAAAATTAGCAGCACCTTCGCCGGAAATCGAAACTACGGATTTCTCGGTTACGCGTCCAGTTGCTGACCACTACACCACAAAGGCATGCGAAGAAGACGGGAGAAATACCTTACAGACAAACTGGTTCGTATACGCGTTACACATGGCGAAATCTACTATAAAGAAAATACAAGACAGACCGTTCATCGAGATTCGAATCCCGGACTAAACTACCAGTGCTCAGCGACTTTACAGCTCGGCAACGGTTTGGCTATTTTATTCCTGTGTTTCTAGTAACGTTTTATTATTTTCATTGCAATAAGTTATAATAAACATTGTAATTAATATGAAGCTTGAATGAAGATTTATTCTATAACTAACTGCTTTTTCCGAAGTATCAATATTAAAAGAATTATTTTTCTGCAAGTAATTCGGCCGATTTTACCTTGTATGTCTTCTAGATGCTAGAACTAATTGCAAAGTGAGGATCGCAGAAGTTCTTCGGCTTATTCGCAAAACTCATTCACAACGACCTTGAATTTAAATACAAAGACTGATAAATTCTTATTTCAGTACAAAGCTTTTATTCCAGCAGATCCAGCTCTTCAGATGTTATCAGAAGTTTCGGTGATCTCATTTTTCTGATGAAACAGCCACGCGAAGAGACAAAATCCATTCATTATACAACTACGAGATGGTAATTTACATTGGGTGGAATGAAAATTAATTTTTATACTGTCATGCACTTTGCCCATGGGCAACAGGATGAACGGTCAGTACATCGGAGAGTGACCACTTGAGATGCTTACTCGACTTAATAACAATTTATTTTTCTTCTGTACATACAGGGTGTCCAAAATTAAACTTGAAATTTGCGAGCAGTCTGTAGCAAAAACTATGCAGCGAAAGTACATGAAAATTGGATAATGGCAGAATGAGATGACGGGAATTTTATCGAGGAAACAAAAACAACGAGTTTCAAAAACCACCTCTAGGTGGCTATCATAGCTTTATTGAGAACACACACACACACAAAAAAAAAAAAAAACTTACAAAAGTTTACAAAATATGCTCTATAGGATGTCCACCATTGTCTTCTACCATCTGGAAGCGTAAAACCGCATGTTCGACTGTTGAAAACAGCATGAACTGGAGAATGTTACGCCCACGACGTTCTATGCTTTCTTTAAGGTCGAATAGCGATGTGATGGGATCACGGTAGACCATGGCCTTGAGGTATGCCCACAGCCAAAAGTCGCAAGGATTCTAGACGGGGGGATCTAGGAGGCCAAGCTGTAGGAAATTCTAGGCTGATGATTCTGTCGTCACCGAAATGGCGGCGGAGCCCTTGTTTCACATAACGATGAATGGAGGAGCACCATCTTGTATAAACACTGTGGTTGTATCACATCGCCTTGCCTGAAGAGCCGGAATAACGGATTGCTCTAATGATGAAGCGTGTCGTTGAGCGGTGACGGTGCATGTTACAGACCCTGCGGCGCTTTGTCCTTCGAGAAGAAACGGACCCACAATGAAGGTTGCAGTAAAGCCACACCAAACCGTTACATGCAAAGAGTGTAACGGAATTTGTTGGAATTGATGTGGGTTTGTAGCAGCTTAAATACGGCAATTGGGCGTGTTAATTGGACCTTCCATTGGAAAGTGGGTCTCGTCGGTCCACAAATGTTCCATGGTCATTCATCCCGGAGCTCAACTCGCGCAAGAAACCGCAACGCAAAAGTTTGTCGACTATCCAGATCAACTGGTAACAGCTGCTGCACTAGAGACAGTTTATAATGATTGTAGCGAGACCTTTTGAAGAATCTTATGAACGAGGTTGGTCAAGAGATGCTGCAATAACGCCGAGCACCTGTACCTGTGTCGCTACATCATCCACTACTTGTGGTGCAACCCACTTTCGTCGAATTCCTGGCGGAGTCCTCAATTTTCCCGTTGCTTCGAATTTCCTAATCATGCTTGTTAGTTCTTCACTAGTGAGTGGACCTCTTCGTAACCGCTTCAAATACCGAAATTTCTACAAAGCTTCGGTAGCAGAATCTGCGTTTTAGTAAAGCAATTTCACAAGTAAAGCACCTGAAGAGCCAACGTCATCTTCCTTGACCTGGAAACGAGTATGACTGCGGTTCGCCTGTCGCATCTTTATAGGGCTGCTGTGAGGGCACAGGTTTACTATGGTTATGACATTTGCATATGCCAATAGTTTACACTGCATAACGGCATCCAATGGTGGTTTTTGAAACTGATTATTTTTTCCCCTCGATGAAAGTCCCATCATTCATTCTGCCACTACCCAATTTTCATGCAATTCTGCTGCATAGATTTTGCTACAGACTGCTCGCAAATTTCAAGTTTAATTATGAACACCCTGTATTTTCTCTTTCCCGTTTTTTACAGATATTGGAGTAAGTATATGTAAGAGTAAGTTTGTAAGTATATGTATGTGGATATAGGGGCGATTTAGAGCACTACATTTTTGATTGTCCCTTAGTAGAGGAACTGCGTCTTAAAAAACCAACTCAGTACTTGCACCCGCTTTCGAGATATGCAGCAGGAAATAAGTACCTTCGAATAAAAATACAAAAAATAATAGAGTTCTTAGCAGCAAAAGGACAACAGTTATGCGCTCCCATGTAACACAATCCTTCCTCAATTCGAAAGAGCTGTTAGTATGAAGATCATGAAGAATAAAAGATCGTTTTAACCATAGATATAGCGTTTGATATTTACGTAAATTGTTCACAGGAGCGACCACCAAATGGAACACATGTATCGCAACGCAGAATCTTACGAGAAGCAAATTGAATCTTTTGAACATCTTTTCTTCAGAATTAGCGTTGTTGCTGCAGAAATAGGTGAGGTACCAACGTCTTTCAAAACGTACAATGAAATCGTCGTTGTTGTGCCTGTATAACAGCTGACCGTTGTTTATTTGAATATAGCTTGTAAATACCAAGCATTATATATATATAATCTAATTTGGGAAATCAAAACAGAATTTTCTAAGGATCTGTAAGAACTACAATCCTTTACTCATTTCTTATTTTCATGAACTTTGTAAAAATTATTTTATAAAACATTTGGAATTGAAAAAGTAAAAATATACAGTCACTTCCAAAAGTTAAGCACAGAGAGGAAAATGCTAATTTCCGGAAGCTAGTCAGAATTGAAGAGGATGCAATTCGCTGCAGAGGTGGATGGAAGTATTCAAATATGTTAGGTAACAGCCAATCGCGCTTTCGTGTCAAGAAATATGCAAAAACGGCAGTCTTATAAGAAGCCAGCTTTATGAAGGTTTACAGAAGTTGATTGTAAGTGCTGATAGAAGGTGTTTAAAACTTTCGTATAATTTGTTTTAAAGAGATACGTGTTTCTATGACTTCCAGAAGACGAATGGAAGATTCTGAGCGCTGGCGTGATATGGGGTGCATTGAAGCAGGACAGTCGATCACACATGTTGCTCTTTTCTTCGGCGTTCATCATTCTGTAATTTTACGTTTATGGAAACAATTCCAAACCACACAGACAGTTGTCCGAAGGTACGTATCCGGTCGCCCGAGGGTTACAACTCCGCGGAAGATCGATATATTGCTATTGTAGCCAAGCGGAATCGCAGAGCGACTTCCCCACGCGTGACATCTATGGTTGGAACGTCCATCGGGTAAGGCGATATCTGCAGCTACTGTAAGCCGAAGATTACATGTGAGTAGACTGTACGCCTGGGTACTTCGAGTTTGTGTTCCTCTATCCGTCAAATCAAGAGCGGCACGATTACAGTGGTGCCGGGAACATGTCAATTGGAATGTGTCTGACTGGGGCAATGTCATGTTTACTGATGAGTCAAAATTTGCTCTGGAGCCAGATGACAAGCGTATAAGGATATGGCGTGAACAACGAATACGCAGTCAGTCCCAAAACATCACCGAATATCACGCATTCCAAAGCGTGGCATTCCAAGCATTATGGTGGGGACAGGAAGTTCATTAGGATATCGCACCGACCTGCACATTTTTAAACGGGGTTCTTTGACGGTGTCCGGTATCGAGATGAAGTTCTAGAACCCATTGTGAGATTGTACGCTGCAGCAGTTGGCCCTACTTTTGTTTTAATGGACGATAACGCACGTCCCCATAGAGCTGATATCGTCGATGACTACCTGGAGAGTGAATGGATTGCGCTTATGGCGTGGCCAGCATATTCGCCCGATCTTAATCCCATTGAAAATCTTTGGGATGCTCTCGGCCGTGCTGTATCTTCACGTTTCTCACCTCCAGCCACTATTATTGAGCTGGAAACTGCTCTACAAGAAGAATGGCGATGGCTTAATTCTGCGGTGGTTGACCACCTAATTGAAAGCATGGTCACGAGGTGTAAACTTTGTATACAGATAATGCGGGATCACATACCCTATTAATGTCCTTTTTTTCATTTTATGCTATTTATTTTCACTTTATACATAATTCTGTTTAAGTCTCCAGTATGTCATTATCTGATAACTTACAAAAATTTAATATTGCTTTCATTTCTTCATATAATTATTGATTTTCTTTTAGGCACAAATACATATGCTACTTCGTATTTGTTGATTTTTTTGCCTTTTGCGTCTTCGTGTTTAACTTTTGGAAGTGAGTGTGTATATAAATTATATTAGAGTTCTAGCTCATAGTTAATCTTTTTCATTCAAAGCTCCAAACAGAACTTACAAGGGAAAAGTGTTCTGAAGTTTTAAATTAAGTCAATTAACTAGATAATCAAAAACAAGTTTCCTTCCGACAAATCCACTGAGAATTCAAACATTCACAAACTTTTGTATTTTTAAAAAATATTTTATTTTTTTCAAGAAACCAAAACCATGACTTGATGCGTCTCATTAAATTTGTCCCTTTTCCCTATTGTTTTTGTTGATTCAAACTAATCATGCGTCATTCAAATTAATCATGTGATTTTAACTTAACGCTTCATGCAGATGTCTTTTGCCCAATCAAAGTAATTGTAAACCGAAACTTCTCCCTTCTTCCTCTGAAGTATTGAGACATTGTTCTCTTCTCACTTACTACGCTTTCATGCTGTTAGGACGCCTTGTTGCAATGATCCCTTCTATCGCTCTAGTATCAAAATTGTAAAATGTTCCGGAAATAGGCACGATTGAAATGCCAAGTGAATTGTGGCCACAAATAAGAATTTAAATAAATATGGAATTTAATCCGGCTGGACTGTTTCTTCTTCACAATGGATGGACGCTCTAAGCATCAAGTATCTACGCTAAGCAAAATTGCTACGCTTTGTACATCTCAGTGGTCTCATATCGGTGCTTCCAAATTTGTGCTTTTATTACATATGTATGTTACTGTGAAAGAACAAAATCTGGAGAATGTCGACTTTCACCGGTGAATGTCAACATTCGCATAGTCGCTTGGTGTATGTCCGAAATATTTTCCAAATACTCTTACTTCTGACATTCATCATGTACTAATGGTGAATGTTGAATATATGAGAATATTCTATTTTCGTCTCCGTAATTCAGTCGCGAAAAAACACACAAGTACTTAAAACACACAATACATTCGAAATGAGAAAGGAAAATAATAGAAGTTAAAAAACTTAATTATACAGTATGTAGTAAATGAGAAAATAAAATAATAGTAATAAAAAACTTACTAAATTATGGGATTCAAATCTGATTCATTGCGACAACTTAAACTATTACGAGACTTTGAATTGCACGAGAGGCCCTCGCTTTTACGACTGCATTTATGGGAAACAGCCAGTCGCCTCTCTTTTCGACCTACACCAGAGCATATCTGTGATTGTCGACATACACCGGTGAGGGTCCGAATGTACAAGAATGCAATGCAATATTCGATCTTTCACCGACGTATTTGGCGAATGTTGACATTCTCCGGTGAATGTCGACATTCTCCAATATCGGTCTTTCATAGTAACAGGTATATAATCCAGAAAGAATTCAGGTGTAATGCATTCAATTGCAACATCTCTTATTAAAACGATTTTGGGGTCTCAATGATCTTTGTAATCACTGTTTGTCCGCATTTACGTCGTCGCACCTCACATTGTATACTTTTATATCGATGCTTCTGCCACGTTTTAAAGCTCTCATCAATACATACTGTATATACGTATCATTTCATTTGATTGCTGCTATCATTATGCGAAATGTATTTCATAATTCATTATTAAATGAATAAGACGGCTACTGACAAAAACATAAAAACACCGAAAGTCATTAATATTTATTTAAATTTTGGAATGAAAGTAATTTTCCTTTTCTCTCTCCCTCAGAGAATCAAGCTCACTTTCAAGGATTTCGACATCGATCCTTCTGATGGTTGTAGACAAGATAAATTGATAGTGTATAGCCAAGACAAAAGGAGTGTTATAGGAATGTTCTGCGGCTCTCAACTCCCTCGTCCTCTTCTTTCCTTAAAAGGAGAAAATGAAGTTCGATTTTTATTCCAAACTGATTACAAGAGGGGAGGAAGAGGTTTCCTCGTGGAATACGAAAGTTCTCCTTACCTTGGTGAGTGAAGTACATTTAAGGCAATATATCTGGCTGAACAAGTTCTGTGTCTCTTCCTTTATGAGGAACTGGCTAAATAAAATCTAAGTTAAGATAAAATAACACGCCGAACGAGTATTAATTTAGAATTAAAACAACAAAAATCAGGGTTATATTTACAAATTTTCACAGGACTAGTTTCGATGATTTTACCGAACCATCAGCCTCAGCTGCCAAAGTGCTAATGAACGAGATAAGCTACAGTGATTAGATAAGATAAGAATGGCTGGACAAGATTTAAGCTACTTGCGCCATCTATTGATGAAAAGAGAACTAAAACATAATTTCCTTAAACACTGAAGGTAAAGTTGGATTGGAATTAGGGTCGTTAACTAGAACAGAAAAGTGTTTTCAATGTGGAACGCCTCTAGGAAATCTAATTAACCAATGAAAGATATTTTTTGAATAATTTTGGCTGCAGAAAAACTGAAAATGTGATTTTGGGACCAACGATGTTGGGCAACAGAGGACTTCTGTGTTTGTTTTTTTCTAACATATGCCTCATGTTCCTTAACGCGAAATTGTTAGGCTCTGTTAGTTTGGCCAACGTAAATTAAACCACACTGGTAAGAAATCCTGTAAATACCCCCAGGAATTCATATCCGGAATGGGGTCCTTGAGTATGAAAATCGGAATTTCATTGATAGGAGAATAAACAACCCCAAACCAAAATTGAACATGAGCTATATAAGCTTCATCTAAAACTCGCTAATTCATGTACAAAATTCACTGCCATTGAACAAAAGTCTTGGTCTACAAGTGAGAACGTGGTTAACCGTTATAAAAACACCCTTGCATTTAAATTCGAAAACCTTCTTTTACATTCTTCCAATTTAAGTAGTTCAAAAAAATCTTCCCGTTGTAAATATTAAGCCAATAGTTAACATTTCTAGTGTTAATTTACCATAAAACTAAGAGAAAATTTTGAAATATAATTTTAACTTCTCACAAACCTCAAAACCCTCGACTCCAAAGATTTTGGCTCTGTTCGAAAAAGCTTTCACATTCAGTAAAGTTTCAGATACACAAAAATGATCAGGCATCTTTTTGCTCATAATGTGAAATTCATCAACAGACATTTGAAACCAAATCTAAACGCGAG
>KK113207.1:38886-100336 GCA_000611955.2 Stegodyphus mimosarum
GGAAAGAGCTACAATGCCCGAAATACCATTCTAACACTGACATTATCATTTCAAAGGCCGACAAAGGTGGCGAGGTAGTCATCATGGACAAGAACACTCACATCGATGGTGTCACTAAACTCTTAAACGAAGGACCACACAATCCAATCCCTAAAGATCCTTCACCTTCGGATCTTTCAAAAATAAAAACTGCGATCAAATCTTCAGAAATCCTTTCGATCAATTTAAAACAGTCACTTATCCCATCTATTGCGAATTGTGCCCGATTATATGCTCTTCCCAAAATTCCTAAAAGTCGTATTCCTTTCCGCCCTATTGTATCAAATTTTGGCACTGCCTCGTATCCGTTAGCTAAATATTTA
The DNA here is from genome assembly GCA_000611955.2 of Stegodyphus mimosarum. Taxonomy (NCBI): domain Eukaryota; kingdom Metazoa; phylum Arthropoda; class Arachnida; order Araneae; family Eresidae; genus Stegodyphus; species Stegodyphus mimosarum. Next base: position 39,249 of record KK113207.1, read on the forward strand.
GTTTCTAGCTTTTCAACTCTGTTAGATATAAACATTTACACTATAAAAATTCAACAGACATCGTAAAAAAAAGTTAAAAGTATTTATCCTAGAAATTTCCTCATGGTTTCTTTTGATGTAAAATCATTATTCACCAATGGAGGGTGTATTAAGATGTCTAGAAACCAGACTTCGTGAATTTCATTTCCCTTGCATCGAAATGGATGAGCTAATTTCCCTCACTCAACTCTGTTTGAAACAAACGCATTTTGTTTTCCAAAATCAGTATTACAAGCGAACTGAGGGATTAGTCTTGGGAAGCCCCCTCAGTCTCATCCTGGCTGATACCTACATGTATTATTATGAATCAAAATTGTTTGAAACTTCATATATTCCGGTATGGTTCCGCTACTAGATGATACTTTTGCCCTGTTTGACGGTAACAAAGATGATTTAAATCAAGTTCTTTCAACAATGAATTCCACTGATCCTGCTATTCAGTTCACTTTTGAAGTTGAGACATGTAATTCTCTTCCGTTACTCGACATTCTGGTCACACGTAAGACATCCAACTTCAGGACTACGGTTTACCGTAAACCTTTATCGGTTTGCCTTCCACCACACTTTAAATCATGCCATCCGACTAAATAAAAGTTAACTTCATTTGATTCCTATGTTTTCCGAGCACTTCAAGTTTGCTCCTCCAAATTGGCTCTTGATCAAGAACTAAATTATTTAAAAGCAGTAGTTATTGACAGGGGCTTTTCTCCCAACATTATTAATCAAGCAGCTGAAAAATTCTCATCTCAACACCCAAAAGGCACACTCTTGTTTCAGGAGATTACACGAATTCTGCTGTCATTCCTTTCTTTCCATCAATTAGCTATAAAATTGCACGTATTTTACAGAAATTTAACTTTCGGGTCGTTTATTCTCCCATCAATAAAATTCCGAGTTCCATATTCAAGGACCCCATTCCGGATAGGAATTCCTGGGATATTTACAGGATTCCTTGCCAATGTAGTTTAATTTATATTGGTGAAACTAGGAGAGACTTAAAATTTCGCTTTAAGGAACATGAGCCATAGGTAGGAAAAAGGAAACACAGAAGTCCTTTGTTGCCCAGCATTGTTGGTCCGAAAATTACACTTTCAATTTTTTTGCAGCCAAATTATTCAAAAAACATCTTTCATTGGTGAATTAGATTTTGTAAAGGCGTTTCACATTCAAAAAAAAAATCTTTCTGTTCTAGTTAACGACGCTAATTTCAATCCATCTTTACCTTCAGCATTTAAGGACATTTTGTTTTAGTTCTTGTTTCATCAATAGATGGCGCAAGTACCTTAACTCTTGTCACCCATTCTTATCTTGTCTAATCACTATATCTTGTCTGGTTCATTTGCGTTTGGCAGTTGCGGATGATGATTCGGTAAAACCGTCGAAACTAGTCGTGTAAAAATTTGCAACTATAACGCTGGTTTTTGCTATTTGAATTCTAAATTAAATCTAAGTTGTTGGTTATCAATGAGTAGAAAGACTTAAATGCTTAATTTCTCATCCATCCTTTTAATTCTGAAGGGGATAGCGCATAAATAATCATCCACATTTTTTAAGACATTTTTGATTATTGTAGACAAATACACATACAATTTTTATTCCGCATATCCAAGGGATGGCGAACAAGTCAATCGCGAAGCAATTTTTGGTTGATTATAGACTACAGGAGAAGATTTCAAAAGGCAAAAGCAACAAAATCTTGACTCGTAGAAACTAATGGTTTGGCGATTTTAGTACCACAGCTGACTTTGACTATTTGCTTTCTACTCTCACTGTCCACAGAATACGAAATGTCACCTTTCATGCCCTCGCTGTCTATGACTGGAAGCCCAGATCTAGGGAGCCCACGGACCGCCTTTTTTTAATTCCCTGTGTAACAAAGCATAATCTGACATTCCTGGAGTTCCTTATTTAGCATTAAATCCTTTGATTACTAACGGGACACATAGTGTCTGTCTACGACAAGAATAGCGTCCGCCACAGTGTCTGGCTGGTGGCGTTCACTACAGCAACAGGACTAGTATATTTCAAATAAGGGCGAACCAAGGGGAGCCAATTCATCTTTAAATGCCCCAGGACGGCAAACTGAAAAGTAAATCTTCAAGACGGAAAATGGGTCAAGGCTCGTTTCTACGGCAACAGACAGCTGCAGTCTAACTGGCGACAGCTTTTCTTACGATAGACAGACTGTATGTTTCACTAAAAGAAGAATCTCCTGAATGCTAGAAGATCAACTTTCAGGGGTAGGAAAATTAAGACGGCGCTATGCTCGTAGTACACAAATGAACACAGAGAAAAGAACAAATATGAGTTGCCCATGTGTAAGGTTGGATTATGCAAAGAATGCTTTACCCTGTATCATACGATATAAATCTATTTCGTATAGTAAAGCTTTCTAGAATAATAGCTGTGCTTACAGTAAGTCGATCGTTACGCGTGGGGTATGTGTATCTATCTCATGATTAACTATGGCTGCGACTTATGTGTCCCAGCCTTTAAAAATCCCAAATGCTAAATTTACCTGATCACTTGGATAGAAAATGGGGTAATTTTTTTAATTCGTAGTCAAAGGGTTAAATATTTACCTTAGCGTTTCCAGAAGCATCAATTGTTCTTAACACTATAACTGTGCAGAAATGTAGTATCTTCTTTCGGTGTTTTAAATTAAAATTATGCACTTCTCTTGCATTTCAGTACCCATTAAAATGAGTAGTAAACTAAACAACGACAATAAACTCCAAAAAAAAACCATATTTCTTTATAATATTTGGTAACAAATATCAAACAGAATCTTTACAAAAATACTTAATTTAGGGAAAATATAGTTAAAGATCTTAAGGCTGCATTAAGACCTCTACAAAATGATTTTGAAAAATCCATGCTAAAATCCGTTGCTGTGATTGTTGCATCAGAGTAGGCTATATGTTAGGAACGAAAAGTAAGCAAAGCCTTTTTTTCTACTCGGAATTCATAAAAGAAACTTTCTTGATTCAATTTTTAATAGGTTAAGATTGAAGTGACTGTCACAATTAAAGAATCTATAATCATCTCGAAATACCGTGATGTGGTGGATTGAGAAAATGAGTGAAAATATAAAAGAACAGTTAAAACCGCATTGAATATTTTCGTTTTCCCTTCAGTTTGATGAATAAACAGGTATTCTAACACAGACCAGTTGCTTATTTGTATTTGTACCGTTTTTAAGACATGGCTACAGAATAACTGTTTTGAGTACGATTTCTAAGAAAGAAAGGTGAAGGATATGCATTATTTTGAGGTAAAATTATTTGATAAACTATCTTTTCGTCTCTGGATTCGTTATGTAGATGACACTTTCGCTTCGTAGATGACATTTTCGCGTAGTAAAGACGAATTATCCGAGATTTTATCTACTATAAATTCAATTGATCCAGCCATCCAATTCACTCTTGAAATTGAATCCAACAATTCCCTCCCCTTCCTTGATATTCTTATAATCCGCAATCAAATTGATTTTAGCACTACTGTGTATCGTAAACCCTTTGCAGTTTGTTTACCACCCCATGCTAAGTCATGCCACCCTGTTAAGCAAAAAATGGCTTCTTTTTACTATTACGTATTTCGCGCGCTCAAAGTTTGTTCACCGGAATCCTTGCTTTCCAATGAACTTAATTATTTAAAAGCAGTTGCTATTGACCCAGATTTTCTCCCGTGATCATTGATAAAGCCATTAAAAAGTTTTCAGATTCCCATCATAGAAGACATTCCACCGTTAGAAATAATATTAATGACTTTGTCGTGCTTCCATTTTATCCTTCTGTTAGTTATAAAGTTGCACGGATTCTCCACAAATTCAATTTTCGGGTCAGTTTCTCCCCTATCCATAAAATTCACGGTTCGACTCTAAAAGATTCTGTTTCTGACTTTAGTTCTTGGGGAATTTATAGTATATCGTGTCAATGTGGCTTGAGATATATTGGCCAAACAAAAAGAGCGTTAAAGTTTCGTATCAAGGAACATGAATCTTATGTCCGAAAGGGCGAAATTAACAAGTCCTCAATAGCGTATCGTAGTTGGAAATTGAATCATAATTTTGACTTTGGATCTGCAAAAATTATCCAGAAAGCTTCTTCCGTTGGTGAATTGGATTTTCTTGAGGCTTTTCATATTCACAAAGATTTAGCAAGTTTAGTGAACGATTTTAAGTCTAATCCAGTCCTTCCTAGCGCTTTTAAAATTCTATTAACATAATTCCTGATTATTATTTTTGCCGATAGATGACATTGCCTCCTCGCGTGTGGTTCTATCCGAGGGTATAAAAAGTTGTTACTGAGGTTTCTTTCCCTTTCTAGATATTTTGTTCTCCTGATGAGGAGAGACCTGGAGCTGCCCTCGAAATCGATTGAGTGTTTTTAGTAAATGCACACCAAATACAAGGTTGTTTCAGCGAATTTGAAAGGTGAAGGTATTGTTACGAAATGCTCAGCTGTAGTGAGATAGCTTCTCCGCAAAGCGGGGGTGCGAGAAAGTGGTAAGAAAAGATAGAATTACCAGATTTGACGCGAAGTCGCCCATTTGGCGATAAAACGGGCGATATGCAATAGACAGGGCGAGAACATTCTAGAGTGCATTCTCAGCGGTTTTCCCGAGATTATTCTCAAAGCTAGGAGGGAGCTATACATACCTTGCCTATTTTAAATTTTAATTTTTAAAAAAGCGAATTTTTTAAGTGAACAAAATTAAGCCCAAAACTAAAAAGCAAACATCCCTTTTAGCCTTCCCATCAGAAGTAGTTGCCAGCTGCTGTCAGCCTTTATTTCAAAGATTCACTTTAGAGGTAGACGACGTTTCACTAATAAATTAAAATTTAATTGACATGTTTCCTATATTTATCGCTTCGGTCATTCCAGAGAATGATGCAGATTTGAGTGGCAAGCAGTTTAGTACAAACTTTGAGAAATAAAGTGTAACCGTATGAGTGGTTAGATCAAATCCGAGAGCAGAACCTGAAATCCTTAATAAAAATTCTGACGACTTCCTTGCACGAAATATTAAGTTATACGCATTTCCCCCTCTATTTCATTTAAACTTATTTCCTCCAAGTTCATTAGAGATATGTTTCTCATTCAACTGATTCAGTTCTCACTTCGCGTGAAGGCAAAAATACATAAAAAATTAAATTATTTTCATAAAAAATTGGAAGTTGTCGAAAAACATAAAATACCAGCTCAGACAGATCAAACTATTAAAAAAACTGTGTAATTAAAATTACAGTTTCTACTCAAAAAAAGCTATTCGGCCAGTAGGCGAGAAGGCAGGTTTTTTGGTGGACAAAACTAAGTTTCCTTTTGGTCCAAATCGGCAAAAAGACGCTGAAGGTGCAAAAAGACCTAATTCACTATTCTGTTAATTTTCAAATTAAAAAAAATATGGCTACTACGGTAAAAAAATTAGGCATATCCCTACTTAAACTACTTTTAAATTGTTAATAATTCTACAACTATTGCATGCAGATTGACTAAAGGCATAAAAACCTTTACCGAAAGATAAGAACAACATAATTTAATCATTTTTAAAGCAAAAAATACATCATTTAGGAACATATAAGAATACTGAGCCGAGTAATAGTCTGTGTATATATATTTATATTTAGCATAATTTCAAAGAGTTTTTTTTCAAATGGTTCTTACATACAGCAGCTTATCACTCAACTTTACCTTTTACTAGCGCCCTCTTTTATAAATAGAAGGAACACTACATCACTTGACTTGCTACTTGTCCACACTCCTATAGAAATAACGGTAAATTAATTAATTTAATTTAAAACTTACTTTTTACTTGCCTTTATTATATTATTTTAGTATTATTTAATTTAGTTTCTAGTTTATTTTTAGTATGTTAATAGTTTCTGTATCTTTTTTGTTTATATGCATATTCGCGTCGAGGAAGTTTTTTGTGGGCAAGAGTTACTAAATTAAATTGGTTTTCTAAAAAATTGGTATTATAAAGGGTATTGTTTTGTATTGGCTTTGATTTGTACTTTTCTAAAAGTTCCACTCGTTTAAATTGCTTTTGGTAGGTCACATCATTTGGTTTTACTTTTGGTTTTGAATTTTACACTTGCCTACATAAATGACGAAACACAAATTGAATAATTGAAAAGTTAGGTTTGAGGGCAACTTCCCCTTGATATGTCTGTCTTCTGGCAGCTCAACAATTATTCACTTATGCATATTTTTTATTTTTAGGATTAAAAAAAAATTAATTACAATTTTATATTTGATACTTGCACTTGATTTACTTATGTTACTCCTAACATCCCATAAAATTTTCTTGTTTTATTTGTTAGGAGATTCAGCTATGGTCATGAAACTGACTTGGGCCATTTCTATTTTCTTTACCAGTCACGATCCTCTGACCATAGTTTAGTACAAAACTGCTACCACACACACACACACTCTCTCTTTATATATATATGAATACTTTTATTGCTGCTGATTGAAAATAAAATGGTTAATGTGGTGTACCAGGTGTACATCTACATGTTATGGCAATCCTATACACAATATTTCAACGTTCTGAGGCTACTCGTTTTTAAGTTATGCGGGATACGTACGTACAGAAGCCATTAAAAACTCTTCTGAATCCCCTTTAAATTAGTTTTATAATTCGTTTTGGGAATGATGGTCCTTTATCCTGTCCTTACGTACAGATATCACGAAAAAATATTCGTTAAACTGCATTCTATAGCTGTCAAAATGGATACTTTCACTGAAATATGACACCCGGAATTTTTTTGTGATTACAGTGTAGAGACATTAGGTTATTCCGAAGCAGGAGGCATGAAAAATGAGCTACGCCTTCGCCGGGAATCGAACCACGGACCTCTCGGTTACGCGTCGATCATGCAGACCACTACACCACGAAGGCATGAGAAGAAGGCAGGAGAAATACCTTATAACAGTACTTCTTTTATTTCGTACAAGAAAGTAAATAACTCCAATAAATTGTTACAGTGTTACGATTTAAATTTATGATTTCACGTATATATTTTATTTTATGTAACAGAACTCTGTGAATCCGGTTACACTGCATGCCGCAACCGCAACTGTTACGATAACAGGAAAAAATGCGACGGCGTTGATGACTGCGGAGATGGAACAGACGAAGAGGACTGTGGTGAGTAAAAAATCACAACTTGAATACTTTTGATGATGACAATTTTAAAATTCAAATGAATCATTTCGGAACCGTGTAGGAATATACCATATAGGAACATTAATTCATCTGATTCTGATTCTCATGTTTGAATCTCAGATTATTGGTACATTCTGTATTACAGATATTTTCAAAACTCTTAGTTTTTCTCAAAAGAATATATGTCATTCTGCTCACCAAAAATACATAATAGTTAAAATAATTCGCTGCTTTTTTTTACAGATAATCCCTACAAAATGATTAAGTAGTTTTTATCCCCAATGGAGATTTTGTTTAACTAAAAGTTCGTAAAATCCCCAAAACAGTTCGTAACCGCCAAATATAACCAAATTACTGAATTCTGAATTTCTTATTTGCACTTCGTAGCAAAAGCTTTATTTCAGCACTTCAGTTTTCATCAACAGTATGGACACTGCGGGAAAAAAAGGAAACAGTTCTATATATCCTGTTCTACTCGGCCCATTGATGAAATTCAACTTCCATTTTTTGCGTGACTTAGGATATGTATTAGATTTGTATATATATATATTATATATATCATTGCTCAAATATACACTCACGTTTGTGAAAATTGCAACACCAAGAAGGAATCGTCATAATTGAATGCAATTTAATACACAGTTGAGTGGTAGTGGTACAAATAAATGATTAAATGTTCAAAGCAAACAAACAAGAACAAGAGATCAGAATCAGTATTTTGTGTGGCCACCACGCGCCGCAATAAGTGCTGCTACACGACGTGGCATGGAGTCAAACAAAGTTTGAATGTCTGACTGAGGAAGAGCATTCCATATCGTTTGTACGCGTACCCAAAGTTCGTCTGCAGACGCAACAGGACGAGGATCACGAGCAAGACGCCGACCAATGACATCCCACACATGTTCAATTGGCGACATATCCGGGGAACACGCAGGCCAAGGAAGAAGCTGTACCTGCTGCGCTGCAAAGAAGGATTTAACAATCCGAGCAGTATGAGGGCGGGCATTGTCCTGTTGAAATACAGCGCCTGGCAAGCTTTGAAGGAAGGGAACAGCTTCGGGCTGTAGAACTTCACGGATATACCGGTTGCTGTTCAGATTGCCCACAATTCGTAGCAATTGAGATCGTCTATGATATGCTATGGCGCCCCAGACCATAACTCCGGGTGTTCGTCCACTGTGGCGTTCGATAATGCACTCCGGAAGGTGGCGTTCACCGGCATAGCGTCTGACACGAATGCGGCCATCATGGTACCACAAATTAAAGCGGGATTCGTCAGAAAACACGACATGCTGCCAATCAGCACGCCAGTCTCTATGCTGATTGGCCCATTGTAGCCGCAGGCGGCGATGGTCGTGCGTTAGGGGGATCCTGTATAAAGGAGTCCGTGCGCGCAGTCCACACTGCAGCAGACGTCTACGAATTGATGAAGCACACAATGAAACACCTGTAGCTATTGACCACAGTGCTGCGAATTGTCTAGAGGAAGCTGTACGGTCCGTCCGCGCCATGCTGACCAGGTGTCTATCATCGCCGAGGCCAACGTGATATACAGGCCCTGGCGCGAAAAAGTCACGTGAACAAGAAAGGCTGGCAGTCTTCCATCTTGATATTCGTGCGTGCATTGTGTCTTGATATGTCATTCTTAAATATATTGTCTGCACAAGATATACTCTTCAAACAGAATGAATGTATCTTACTCACAACGAATTTAATGCTAACAGTATGTATAATCAGAACGGTCACAATATATATTTTGAATCTTACACTTTCAAAATCAAAGGAACACAAGCATTGAGATAAGAAAATACTAGATTCATTCTAACACTTCCAGTTTTTCTCAGCTCAACAAAAATAACATACACTTGAAATCTCTTATTCCACAGGTATTTGTAAATGCATAATACTGGAAGCTAATTGTAGTTTGAGCCATTTTCTCGATATAAAGGGAGATAATATTCCAAGAACATTAATCCGAATATCCAGTGCGAAACAAGTTCCGTGAAAGTGAAATATTAACGATTAAATAAACTTCTAAAATGAAAGCACCATCAGATTATCTACTAAAATGATGATAGCAGCATTCGTACGCCATACATTTATAACTACGAAACAAATGTAAAATAAAACGTAAACAACAACACGCGTTCATACGCACAGTTTAAAAAAATCAGCGTCACGAGAGCCACAGAAGCTCATTGGTCTATTTTTTAAACCCCTCCCTCAGTGGCGATACCGATGTGCACTTGTGAATTATGCTAACGGAAGTTATGTTCTCACACTTCTTATGTTTATTCGAACCAAAACGTGAGTTGCATTTCTTGGATTTTATTTTTACGTGTACAATACCAGTGTACATTTCACTCCGCGTTCGTGATAATCCACATGCGATTATAACTTTGGCAAAAATAAGCAATTGAATTGAACATCAAATTGAAAGGTTGCAAAAATGAACAAAGTTGTGTAATTCTTATTGCAAAAGAATTTTACAGAAGAAAAATACTTATATTTTGACATTTGTACAATTTAAAAACTCAAATTTTATAAAATCACGAAATTTGACTTTTGTGCAGTTTTCCCTGGTCCCTACGTTTACAGTTATAAAAATTTACACTCATTTTAAAACTGAAAACACAAAATGATTGCATCTGATGTACTAAAATTCTACTGAAATATCTAATTTTAAAGTTTGAGATGATGTTTTCTGTAAGTTCAAAGGCCATATGCAAATTGAAGAGCGGAATATTTAAATCTGAATACAACCAGAAATGACATAAAAGTTAAGAAAAATTTACGGTATTAACAGACTAAGAGATGAACACTAACTCTCAGTCTGTAATGAAACGTTTTTTGCATTAATTGAAAGTGAAAAATTTTCTTAGTCCAATGCTATTCATAGGAGGCAAAGGAATAAGAATAGAATAAGCTAATAGAATTCTTCCGCATGACTGTTAGACTTTAATTCTAAAATACTAAAACTGTGTGATAATTTTATTAACACATTTTCAGCATTTGGAAAATTTATTTTAGGATTTTCCTATATTAGATTTGTAGCCCAAATTAATGAAACTATGTAAGGTTTTAGTTTAAACTAAGAAAGTTTTATGTTATTTTCTCTTTCCTGTGAACTCTTATTTCAACTTCCCGTTAGAATGAGCGCGCGTTTCAGCTTTATGCTAATTTGAAGTGGAGCCAAGTTTTATATTTAAAGGTTAGCGAGGAACTACTCGGTGTGAGAACGTTTTAGTCTCAGATCACTTCGGCTCTGTTCAACGTTCACCTGACTAGCTAGTATTTAAGTTCTAAGCCTTAGCGCTGTTACTCTAATACTTATTGAAGTAATCTTAAGTGCGTTAGTATTAGCTAAATCTTGCTACGCACAATTGATAGTTTAGCATAGAGGCCAACCTTGCGTTTAAAGCTCTGAGAGCAACGACTACTTAATTTTCTATTCAACTTTATTTTAAAGTATTTGATTGTTCAGTTTAGACCCAAGTGCGGTCATTATTTTCTGTTATCCCTTCCGAGTTGGGAAGTGGTTGTAAATAGTGGTTTAATAAAAGGGAATTTTAAATCCTTCTTACGTGCAGTTATTCTACCACATACCAGAACATAGCTGCATTCAGCTTCCTGTTCGGGATCAGAACTTTAACACTGTTACGACAATGTTCGTCAAAAGAATGCACAGAACACTCAGTCCTGATAACTATGCGAGACTATTATAAACATGTTTTTTAGCATTTGGAAAACGAAGTTGCATGTATAAAACATTTTCAGTATAACAAATGCAATGTACGAGAAAACTCGTATATTACTCGTAGTTAGAAATCTCATAGTTAGAAACTGAAAAATAATACGCTCTGTTAAATCCAAAAGGGAAATAGAGAATAACGTCAAATAAAGAATCAGCTTCAGCTAATTAATTTTCCGGTCTCTAACAGAAAGCGATTATTTTTGACGCTCAAAAATCCATAAAAGTCTCAAACTTGAAACTGAAATATCTCGATGAAATTTTTTCACACGATAGGGAACTAGCTTATGTTTCAGAAGGATTGTTAATTCTTGTAAGGTGTCATATAAAAGTTTCATAAATTTTGAAAAATAGATTTAAAATTTTAAAAAAATCAAGACAGGAATACTTGCTTAATTTAAAACATTTTTCAAATAGGAAATTTATGCTTGTGACCAACTGGCTCGAAAATAAAAGGACTTTCACACAGTGTACAGTTTATATACGGTGGGCAGTACTGGTGTGTACAATACCAGTGTACATTTGTATACGCTGCAAAATGCTGAAAGCCCATAGCATGCCACTAGTTAAATGCCTGGAATGTATAGTAAAAATTATAGAGAATATATATGAGAACTTTTAATACTAACCCGCGATGACTGGCGTTTAAATTCAGAACGACTTTATTCCTGCAAATGCGATTATGTGGCATTTGTATAAATATCATTTCGCTTTCCTTTAGAGATATAAAATTATATTTGACTAAAACACCATTATTTTGTGAATAGACTTTAAAACTGAACGGTAGTTGTACTTTTAATTGAAATTATAATTAGCAGAATGTAGCCTATATCTTGCATTGCTAAGTGAATCATAACTAGTAACTTCGCGAAATATTTAACTGTAATTTTATCTAAGAATTCCACTGTAACATCTTGACTGCACTATAATAACTAAATAATTGGCAATGTGCTATGAGTTAAATTTATGCTATGTTAAAATCTAGCCTCGCCAGTAGCGATGTACTTAAAACCGCTGAATACTGGTAGTTCGACCTGTTTGGGTTCGAATCCACGGAAACCAGCTGGCTGCACGGATGGTTTTCATCGTGTTTCCCCATATATTTTTTTTTCCAATGGCGGGCCCTAATCCGACTTCGGCTTAGCCACTACTAAGTCCAGAAGCGGTGGTCACTTTATTATGGAGGCACCTAATATTATGGCCGCCTTTGCCTCCTATGAAGGGACGGACAATTACAGCCATGCCTTCTCTGGGATTCGAACCCAGGCCCTTTGGTATCGTGGCCAGCTTCCCTAACCACTATACCGTCTGGGCGGCATTTCCCCATATATAACATCTATAAAAGCCATTTTCCCCTCAGAAAGTCCTTCATGAAGACACCCCTCCTCTTAGGCAGGTAGCCCACACGGTTTTGCCATCTATATATACAAAAGGAAGAGTCTGTCTACCTGTGTGTGGTCTTTGGTTCGTGCTACGCGTAAGCTAACAGACCACGTACGAAATTTGGTACATAGGTGCATCTAGACAAGGGTCAGTGCACCTCGAAGCGATTTTTTTTTTAAATTCGAAATGAGATTTTTTTTATTCTATGTTTTTCGGTGAAATCGTATCCAATCGCTAATTCTTTCTCATTATTACAGCCATTGTTGCTGATATCAACACTGTTGCCACTCGGAAGAATAAGAGCGATAATTCTATGCAGTTTTTAAATTGAAAGTTTCTCTCGGTTACTGGACGTTTGTCGAGAGAAGGCAACGGGAAGTTGGCTAATTTATTTATTAGGATAATTAATATTTTTATTAAGGGATATTGTTTATTTCATTGTAATTTTCTTTATATGTAATACATTTTTATCGAAATTTTTTTTTCTTGAAAAAGTTGTTCTGCAATGTAAAATTCTATGCAGTTTTGAAATTTAATATTTGGTTTTCTCTTTAGCCATTTTTTCGGTACATTTAAAAGCCAGACGAAAGCTGGCCGTGTAGCGGCTACTATTCAGGTAATCTGACCTATGTTAAATTCTCTGTTCCCACTGAGAAACCCTTCTTTTGTTCTTGCCATTTTCAGAGGTTCTCAACCAGCTGGAGGGGGGGGGGGAATTCTAGCCCGGAGAGGCGAGATGCGTTGCGGTGGTCATGTATGAACGCTTTCTATACGCTTTGTTGATTAACTTATGAAACAAGTTGTAGAATATTCCAATTACAGATCAATATGTAAACGCATTTCCCGAGTTTTGGAGAAAAGAGAAGAATTTTCTTCTATTAGTGAAGATGAAAGAGGTGCATGGGACAAAACATGTTGAAAAACACTGTTGTATACTTATACCGTCAGACTGGTCTGCAAATGCTATTGGATAATTCTGTCGATAAGAATCACGAAGCTTTAAATACGTCAACTTGAGTACTGTTGACGGAGAAATGTGAGGGATATGAAATTTTAGCCGAGACAATGGATTCATGGAAATAGTTTTATGTTATTACATCTATTGTCAGAAAAGTTCCAGGGCAGTTTTGTTTTTATTTCTGAGTTTGCAGTACTAAATGGAGCAAATATTGTTTTTATGTTACCTGGTATGTATTCTTACTTGACATGAGCCTGGCCATGTTTCTACGCAAACTTGCTTAGCAACACTCTGTTCGGATTGTTGTCTCATTCGTTAAAGTGACATGCTGATTGCGAGTAAAGAGTGAACATTAATTCTGCGTCAAGCTCGGGAAAACCCCTATGAAACGTAAAACATGATTAAGCAAGCATATGCAGGCGAGGCACTTTCAAGAAGTCGTATTTTCGAGTGGCACAGATTCAGTGCAAGACGATCCCCGAGCTGAAGCCGATGCAAACGTGGAACATGTAAGGCAATTATTGCAAGAACACCAAGATCTTACACGAAGCTTTAGGGAAACGGAAACTTAATGCAAGAATCTTCCCTCACTCACTAACAGATGAGCAGAAATTTTTCGTCGTTCCTCTTTCTGTTCAATTATTGGATAGAGTCAGACGTGATCCCACATTTTTCTTGTCTCCGTGAGTGAAAAGGTGACTGAAGGGAAAGCTTCATCAAGATTATTGCCGACATCCAAGGGGTTGTGACAAATGATCTTGCAAGCATCGCAGTTGAAGATTTCCCTGCTTGATTCCAAGACCCCCAGAAACGTTGGCAGTTGTGTATTAGATAGCCAAGGGGACTACTTTGATAGCATCTAGAATCATTACTTTGTAAATGCGAATATGTATTTTTTGTCCTGGAAATTTTCTGACAAAGGATGTAATACAAATGATGGGTTCGAAAAATGTAAAATTCAAAATGCTGTCCAGCATGAAAAGCAAGAGATTGAAGACATGAAATCCTTAATGGATGAGCTGACAGGAATGTTTTGTTTCTTTCTCTTCAGGTATGTCTGTCATCAATTTTCCGAAGGACTGTGGAAATACACCCATTCAACCGAAACTGAATGTGCAATCTCCGGACCGCATTGTAGGTGGTGAAATAGTGATTCCTAACAGCTGGCCGTGGCAAGTATCTTTACAAAACTCATTCAGCGAACCCAATGGCCATTTCTGCGGAGGAACACTTCTGAATGCTCAGTGGGTTGTAACAGCTGCTCATTGCGTGATAGGGTAGGTCATTTTGAAAAAGCAGATAACTAAATGAGTAAGCTACGCATCATTATCATATAGATTTTATTTGTTTATACATCATAGAGAGCTAATACTTTTCACATTAAATTAATTATATCATAAGCATTATTTAGATCAGGAGCTCCCAACGGGGTCAGTATTGACCCTGTGGTGGTCAATAATATTTTAAAGGGGGTCAGTGATGATCAAGCGGCCGATAACAATGGCAATTAATCGGAGCAATCAAGATTATATTGATTACAAAATGTTACTAATAAAATCGTTAATTAATTGTTTATTGATATAGAGCTGTATTATGTAAGGAAGAAATCATAACATAAATATGAGGCAAATGACACTCTTATGCTGGGGAAAATGTTCAACCTTATAAAAGCGTATGAGTGCTTATTACAACGGTTAATAAGAATACAGTAGATATTTGACTCCAGTATATAGGTGGTAATATGGAACATTATTATTGTAGTTTAACAATACGTAGTCAGGATACTTCTGTTGTCAATATCCTGTTGACCGCGTTGGAAGATATTGGCTTTGCCTGTGAAACTGATGTCTTGTTGAATAGAAAAAATCATAGAAGTTTCGAGAGCAGCTTTATCAATACACATACGATTACATTAAACATCGAATGAGTGCAAATGGCCCGCGATGGCTTAGTGATCACATTGCATAAATTGTGCCAATTCCCCGTTGTTTGAGAGGGATTCTCTTTAAGATATTAATTTAAGCGATCTTCTCCAAAATCTGGAGAGCTTCCTTCATGTTGAGATATCGGTCGAATTCTTTTCCTCGGAACAGACAGAACCAATTTCTTGCTTTATTTTCAGATATCGCATTAAATTATTCACATTTATAAAATATGGAATTAATAATAATTCATTTTGGAACAGATCATAGCAATGTTTATTCCAGGAGGATTTCAAATTATTTCGCGGTAATCTTTCATTATGATATACGTGACAGAAAAAATTATCCTAGTTTAGAACTGTTAACTGATTGGTTCATTTATTTAAGCAAAGCATAAAGGAGTTAATTTAGTGAAGGAAATGGCTATAAGCGTAGAGGACTTTCTAAGGTAGACTCCTGGATGTGTGGTCGTCTGCTATAGCGTTGGATCTGGGTTTGCATTCTGGAAAAGTTATGGATTTTTGCACATAATAGTATCTTTACGACATAGGAGTACTTAAAATGTGTCCATCCTAAAGTCTGGTTTGGAAGTTTGGTTGAAAAAGAGGGATACGAGATTTTTGAGTTCCCTTCCCTGGCATATTCGAGGTCAAAACTGAGGAGGAACTGGGAGAAAATATTACCTATCAGGTTCCAAATGTTTTGGCCAATGGCAGAAGCCGTAGCCGTCATGAATTCGTGAGCATGGTCCTATTGAGATCTTGTGGATAAACAGTCCTCTAAAAGGTAGAGTCTGCCTATCATAAGAAAAGCTCTCGCCGGTTAGTCTGCTGCCGTGGAAACGAGCCTTGATCCATTTTCCGTAGGGGTGTCTTGAAGACGAATAATAACTTTTTTCCCCTAAGCCAACAGTCACCCCAAAAAAAATAAATAAAATAAAGCAACCCTTGGTTCGCCCCTGCTTGAAATATACTAGCCCTGTTGCTATAGCAACCGCCACCCACCAGACACTGTTGTGAGAGCTATTCTTTTCGTATACATCAGATAGTAAGCTGGTTCGTACTTACATTACGTGCGAGGAATTCGCCCATGTAGCAATTTCATTGGCGAGGATTCGAACCAGAAAGGTAGTGTTTAACGGTTATAACGACTCGGTCATTTTTAGGTTCGTGGGTGGAATGATATAACTGTTGAGAATCTTAGCTATGAAAATCTAAACTGTCCCCATTCCGCTTCGAAATTCTAAACATACATATGTACGAATAATAGAAAATACATAAATTTTTACTAATGGAAAATATATAAACTTCTGAAAGATTTGTAAATATGACGAATAAATTGCATTTGCTGTTGTTTTAAATGATAAGCTTAAATCGTCCATTGAAAAAGAATTAATATGATAAATGACTATGTTAAAATTATTGAACATTGTATTTAATATTATATTACATTTATTTCAAATATATAGAAAAGGTCATCTTGGAGCCCATTTTAAATTCAATAAAACTCGCTACGAACAGGTGAGGACATCGAAGAGAGTAATTGTCTATCCAGACCTAGAACTTGATGACGTAAGTATACATACACGAGTTATATATTATGAATGTATTGTAAAAATTTTAAGTTTGTCTAACGTTTATTTTATTTTAAAACTTTACTATCATCTTTTATTTTCCACCTCCGGCCAGAATGAACGCGCGAATATGTTTATGCAAATTGTTCTCGCTAACGCTTAAGTATTTAAGTTGTTGTGGCCTTTTGCCAAGAGCAGAGTAGAACGAGAGAGAGTGCGCCATCTTGCGACGAGTCTTCACGCGAGCTTGCCGTCAGTAACTGTCAGCCTTTAAGGCCTGAAGTTTTAGTCCTCTCGAAAGCTAAAGACGTATTGTAGTTTTCCGCAGTTTGCGTACTACAAGCGTAGTTAAAAGTCCAGTCTTAGTGTTAGTCATCTGTGTCAAATAGTAAAAATTAGCTCTTATTTCAATTTGAGTTAGTTAGCAGTCTTATATTTTTAAGTTCAGACCACAAGTGGTTGGTCTTTGTATCCCAAAGTGCGGGAACGACTGTGAAAACGTGGAAAAATAGAGGGTAATTTTAACCCTTCTCATCTTTTCGTCTTTGCTACACTCCGTAAGACATAGTTTGTAGTCAATTCACTGCTCAGTCAGGACACGCCATGTTCGCCAAACAGATGAAAAGAAATACATACAAGTCCTGATAGTATTATTATTACGTAAATGTGCAAGGAATTCAGCGAAGCTAGCACAAACTTCTGGTGGGGGTAGTAACACAAAGACAAATTAGAATCGCGTAGCAAAACACAGCTGGAAATCCAATTTCCCTGTGTTAATATACAGATAAAAACCATAAATTGAAAATCAATATGTAAGGCAGCAAAATATTTTTGATTACTAACAAGATATTTATGAAATGTACTGAAGTTACAGATGGCATCCAGATTTGCGATCATGAACTGTAATAAAGGCCAAACGTCTTCGGCGTACGCAGGCGCGTACATTTTGGAAAATTCCTAGCGTATCTCAGATTCCTAAAGCAACTAAAGAGATGACTGTTCAAGAGCTTCATCACTTTCAACAAGGCTGTTGTACACTAAACCTCTGATGTAACTTAAAACACGATAATAGAATCAACCACGCCGTCTTAAGTGAACTGAGCCATCTTGCTACCTTTGGGAATGGTCTACAAATGACTATCCTGAAAGAACGTGTAAGGTTATCATTTGAAATGAGTCAGTTATTTATAATTTCAGTCTTTATTACAACTTCTGCTTTCCGTTCCCTCACCAGGATGCAAATTAGTTAAACAGTATTTAAGCTGAGGATCAAGGATTGTAACACGGATCGTGTTTCGGCCTTTCGCGGCACGTTAGGTTAGTTCCTGCCGCCCCGACTATACCGGCCTGAACCCGGGCCTGACTGCCGGAGCCATGGCCCGAGTTCGAATTCCGGAGAAGGCATGGTTGTAAATCTTCGTCCCTTCATAGGCAGCAACGGTGGTGTCACCTATTAGGCGCTTCCATAATAAAATGGCCACCATTTCCGGCCCTTGTAATGACGCAAGGCTAATGGCTATTAAATAAAGTCCCCGTCCATTAAAAAACGTTAGATCCTGCCAGCTCTGATAAGTGTGTAATTGCTCGACCTTGCGTTATCACTGCCAATATTTCATTCTGACATGCCGATTAGAAGTTCTGAGCCAGCTTAGATTTAAGTTGAATTGTATAGTCTTTGACTACAATCTACATTTTAAATTTAAATCTGTTACTTTAATTGTGTCACCACGAGATGTTATCACACGAACGTGTGCTTATGTTTTAATTTCTGTTTATCTAAAGAAGTTCAAGTCTTTGGAGGTACTTCCAGGCACAGCGGTCATTCTGTTTACGCCTGCTAAGGTTTTGCATTATTCAACTCTTACCAGATACAGAAAAACCCTACAAAGTATAAACATTCTCGCATCCAGACAACGTCGTAACCGAGTGGAGATGATGTTTCTGTTATGCAGTGTTGTATGATTCTGATTTCTCTTTTTGCAACCTACGCTTTCAAGAAGTTTACTAAGTTAAATTAAGCTTTACATGCCTAAGTGACAGAATTTAAAGCCTACTGATTACATGCCTACTGATTTACGGTGTTATTCGACATAAAGAACGCGAATTCTAATTCAATTTTACTTTATTTTAGTAATCAGAACCATTTGTAACTAAACAGAAAATGTGTAACTTTTGTGAAAGACAGTACAAGAATCAATAGCTGCGTGCATAGATCTTAGCTGTATGAGAATGTGCATGTGACAATAAGGGGCGAGGCCCCAGCCCTCCTAGCCAGCAGAGCTGGCCATATGGCTTAAGAGGGACCGGCCCGTCTAACCAACCCCCCAAAAACTTAAACACGTATGTTGGTTGCAAGCTGCCCAGACAAACACAAAAACGAACAAAATAAAAATTAAAAAATAACTGCTTAATAAACTAAGGAATAGACAACACGATAAAGCATATAACATAGAACCTGTGGTTCGCCGTATATTCATATTTCATATCCTTTACATCTTCCAAATTCCAAGAGCTCTTGATTTAAAAATAGTTCTCCAGTTCATAATTCCAATATATTCTTTATTTTTATTAACTTATTCATAGTTCTCTGTTTATTATATAGGTCTAGAATATTAATCCTTCCATATTTAGCCCTTACGCCCTCCGTCAGGACACATTCTTGTACAAAATGTTGTCTTTTGGATCTACATGGCCTATTTTTGAAGAAATAAGTATATTCAAGTTTCTCATGTCTGGCGAGCTCATTTGCATGCTTAACGTTAAGCGTTTTGGCTATTTTCGCGGTTTAAAGCTTGTCTACCGCTTTAATCGGTATATATTTGATGTATTTACTGTGCCGATTCATGAATATATAGGTATCTTTACATTAACTTGCTCATTCTGTATGTATTTAACTTTGAAAATTTTTGAACGCACCATAATACGTAATGGATGCCGATTGTTGACTATTGAAGGTATTGGTGCAACAACACATTAAGTTCTTCAGCCCGGTGGGGCAAAAGTCGAATCAACTTTAAATATTATTTTAGATCTTACAGAGTAAGATTACATGGTTTGAATTGTGTTTAACTATATGAAATTGCGAAGGGTATATATAGAAGGTAAATAAAATTCAAGGTTAAGAATTATTTTGTTGCCCTTTTCTCTTAAAACTGCACTCGCAACATTGCCGTTGACGAAAGGCCACTTACTGCAACGTAAGTAGTACTGTTTGTACACCATAAACACTAATATCGTGTTGTTATAAAAGGAAATTGAGATTACTGTACATATGCATACCAGGTAGAACTACCAAAAAAAGCATGATGTGAAGAGAATGAAGTTTAACTTGGTATGTTCACTTCGTACATCACATTTCTAGAAAATTCCAGCTACCGCACGCAAACTCAGTAATGTATGAGCAAAATGCGTTTTTTGTAAATGGGAGCATTAGCCGCGTTTAGGCTTTGAGCACTACTAAGGCCAGAAGTGGTGGTTATTTTATTATGGCGACACATAAAAGGCGGCCACCGTTACTTCCTACAAGGGGATAGACAATTTACATCCATGTCTTCTACGGGATTCGTACCCGAGCCCTTCGGTATCTCAACTATTGCCACCTCGGCGGCTGTTGGCAAAACGTAAACTTTAGCGAGTTGTAAAACTCCAGCCTCAGTTTTGGAAGCTGAATCATTTAACATTTCTTAATCATTCAATTTGTCGTCGTGGATTGAAACCAGACCAACAGGGCTTCCTTCCAAACAGAAGCGAATGAATTAAAAAAGTAGCAGTTGTTATGGAAACGCTGTTCATGTTGCAGTTGCTGGAAACTGTTAGCATTTGATTTCATGGGCGAGCTGGGAGGCATAAGCAGAGGAAAAGGAAAACGTTTCGCGAAGTCAAAAATCTTTTTGCAAGCTGCAGAGATATAACTGACATATGCGAACATTGTGACTGCCAAGTGAAAGCTACGTACCGGATAATAAAGTTTGAAGGAGGAGGAATTCGAGAACTGCCCTAGTCTACTACTTGGGTCATCCTCAGAATCCTGAATGCCAAAGGCTATGAATAAGTGCTAGACAGTCCGTTTGTGCTTACTTTCTATCACCAGTTTGGAACTCTCTCATTTCCCTTTAACATGAAAACTCATTCGTTCTTAAAGCCAAGATCAAACGTGAATAATTTGAGGAAATAAGTGTGAATGAGCAAGTTCAAAATTCTGCTTTCAGTCTATGCTATTTTCCTTTCTTTCGAATTTCTTTAGGTGATAAAAGAACGAATGTGTGCAAGATGCTCTTCAGCTTCAGGAACTAAAAATGTGATTTACTGACATTTAATCTCTAAGCTCAAAACTCAAAAGTCTCTATTCAAACCACATCATTTTGGGGCAGTTGATAACGTCCATACGGCTGCGACGATGGGTTTGAAACCTTCTTTTAAGGCTTAAGTCTCTAGGCTTAATATTGCATGCTATCGATGCAGCATGGATCGTTGACCTGGCATGCAGTCGACTTCGGCATACGACTGATACGAGATTTCGACATGATAAAAAAGAAATTTTGATAATGGTTTAAGAGTGAGTAAGGAAATAATGCCTATTGATCATGCAACTAGAGTTGTCACAGGCGTACGGCTGACACTAGGAAGGTTGAACACCGACATAACATCAGCACAGTGTAGAATCAACATGGCTTAAGATCGACACTGTGTAAATCGGACACCACGACAGGATCTATCTTGCACACTGGAATAAAATACATAACGTAGCCAGGGATTAAAATCAGCAACGCCGAGCTTCAATAATCAGGAGCGAAAGAATTCCATTAAGTTACTATTTTTATTCTATCCGCATTTGACGACTGCGGATTGAAAAAAAATTGACATCAGAGTTACTCGGAACAGGTTTTTTGGCCTGAAGAAGGCCGTCGATTATATGCAGAAGTTATCCTATGCCATATTCTTCATTTGAAGAGAAGACTTTTCCATCTGGTATGGAGAACACGTCAATGCTGAAATACCTGTATTTGACCAGAATGTATTTATTTTGTAGGTGATAAATAGAGCAGCTCAGTAATTGTTAGGTAAGTAGAATAAAGGCAATAAATACTTTAGATAATAATTGCATGCCCGACTTGCTCGAGAAATAAATTTTTTTGCTTCATTTTCATTCATTTTTGGTGCTGGTTGTGAATAATCATTCATTAATGTATTATTCACTTCACTTTGATTTATTTAGGACCGGAGATTTACCATATATCATGACGTCGCTCTCATCAAGTTGAATGCTCCGGTGACTTTTAATGATGGGGTACAGCCAGCTTGTTTGCCATCGCTTGGTTGGCAGCTAAAACCTGGAACGGTGTGCTATGCAACGGGATGGGGTGAAACAAGAGGTAAGAAAAGGTGGTTTATCTCTTTCACGACCATACCGCCCTACATGGCTCTTCATTTAGACCACCGCGACCGCCCGAAAACGGCGGAGATAGCGATCTTGTTTTCTTCCGGTCCCCTAAGGTGTGCAGTAGGAGGTCCAGTTTCCCCAAATGCATTGCATCAGTTTACTGCATACAGTATCATTTACATCCCTTGCATTAAGCGTATTTATATTTGCGTAACGTGTATATGCTGTAAGCGTAATATAATTGTAATGTATAAATATTGTTAGAGTAATTTTAATTGCAATGTGTAAATATGTCTTCTACTTTGCATATCCCGTAAAATATTATCTACATTCGCAATATGTAATATTAGCACTTGTAATGTATCTGCCAATATGGGCATCTGGAAGAATTCGTTTGTAACATTTGTTCTTATAACTTGTACGAAGAGTGCAAATTCTAGAATAATCAAATTTTCTTTGCAATAGCATTCGCGCATTATGTACATAGTGATTGCAGTTAAATTTTTAATGCACCATCCTCTGTTTTGTATTCTGTTAATACCTTTATATGCGTATTCTGCTCTGCATATCCCAATTTTAGTGTTGATTACTATTTCTGAAGTTGCATCATGTTTCATGTATTTTATCAATATATTTCATGTATTGTATCAACGTATTTCATGTATTTTATCAATATATATTATATTTGCAATATGCTTAACATTTATGTATCGAGCGAGGGGCATTGATATCTAATTACGCCTTTATGTGTTTTATATTTTTTCTCCCTCTCTGTTTATGCCGTACACTTGACTATTTATGACATGCTTATTTATCCTAAACCGCAATGTAGCACAATGATTCATCAGCCTCTTGTATGCACCTAAAAATACTTTTATTAATTTAGTAAATACTGTTATTAATTTCAATTAACTCCCGATGCAGCCCTATCGTTGCTAAGTTGCTGCTTCTGGATAGGGGAAGGCGTGGGAGATATGCCTGTTTACCAGTTACCAACACCAGGCGTCCCCATCTTCCGTCACCTGCATATAGGTTGTACTAAGAGGTTTAATTGTGGTTTCTTATCTATATGTTGCACGTGACCTTTCGTTTTTGATTCTCTGATTTCAGTTTAAGACCTTCAGAATAGGTTTATAAAGAATGGGGTGAAAGACTAATGGAATCTTTGTTAGAGCGTAGAAAGGATGTCATTCGAAATTTTCACACCTATTTCTGCGTTCATGGGCGGGGAGGGGAGGAAATTGATGTGAAATTGGAAAAGTATTTTGGGGCGGTTCGGTATTTTAAGGATGCAAGTTAGAGAAGGGTTTGGATTTCAAAGAGTTCTACTGGTAATGCGCTCTGTAAAATGACTTAAGGTCATCATTCGTTATTCATTGTACCCACACATAAAATTTTATATGTAGAAAGAAAAACACTTTTGAGCTTAAGCTCTGAATTTTACAGTTTATTAAAATTTTTAACTCGCAATTTAATTTTTACCCCAAAAGGCGTTAGCCCAGAAGGAATATTAATTTCGTTTTGCCATTTTGTGGCGTTTCACTTTTCAAACTGCTGCCACCAAATATTATCGCCTGCGTTTTATTTAAAGAAATTAAATAATGAAGAATCTGCATAAATGTATGTATGTTTCTCGCACTGTGATAAAACAACGGTACCTAGAGCCATTGAATTTGGAATAAGGTTCGTCTCCACCAGTATGGGCATCTGGAAGACCGAATCTGGAATTTGTTTTATTATCTATTTCCCATTTTCTAAAGCATTTATGAGTTTTTGATTAAGAAATTACACGATTTCAAAGCCTGCAATGGCAACACTGTTCGAAAAAAAACATTTTTATCTCCAGTGCGCGAGACTTTGTATCGGAAATTTAACGATATGCTCTTTTAAATATTACGTGGTATTGCTGTTGAATTGAATTTTAGGGTTTAAGTGCGAAGAACATAATATTTAATAAATAAAGCTAACACACAAAACGTTAAAAAAAGCCCATTTGGGCGTAATATAAAATCTGAAAGCTTTCAGATTTTTTTTTTAAACTTGTGTTTCTTTCTAGTGCTTGTAAGGTACACTGCGAAAAAAAAGGGACAATTCTGTATCTCCCGTTCTACTGTCTCGATTGACGAAATTCAACTTGCGTTTTTGTCTCGAAAGCGTGACTTAGGATATGTATAAATTTATATATAACATTGTATAAAGGTTCTAATATATGACATAAAGTTCGACGTTTTCTGAAATGACATGCCTTTTTTTTCCATATTTCGATTCTACGACTTAAATTATGACAAACTGCCATGTTTTGTAAAAGTCGCATGAGTCGTTTTTAAAAAATTAGCTCCTCAAGGTTAATTAAATTTGGTATATATTTACAAATATCTCTTTTTTTTTCTCAATTTATTTGTTTTTTCCTTTCATATTTCGAAATGTAGCTTCATTCTAAATAAAAATCGCTAATATTTTATGATTTATTTTTTTAATTTATATTTTTAAATGATTCTATAAATTTTTCGAAAAATATTTTGAGTTACAACTTATAAAATTTTGGCCATCATCTTAATGTAGATGTATATTTCTAAGCATACCTACAAAAATAAATAAATAAATAAATAAAAATAAATAAATGAAAAATAAAAAATAAAACTTTTGAATAAAGAGTTTTTATTCAAAATTTCCTAAGATATGCGGGAATTTACATTTTGGCGTGTTTTGAAATTTGGGTATTTATTACAACCGATAATAACGCTAAATGTGATTTACGCACTTGTCAAAAATATTTGAAGCTATGAAGGATGACCATTTTTCCGCTCGTGTACAAAGAAAGAAAAGGAAAAGAAAATAGGTTGCTATAAATTAAGAAGTTCGCCAAGTGAATTTGTAAGGTTTTAGTTAAACTAACAAAGTTTTAATTTGCCTTTTTCTGTCTGTTCTCATTTCAACTTCCCGTTAGAATAAGCGCGCGTTTCAGCTTTATGCTAATTTGAAGTGGAGCCAAGTTTCTATTTAAGCGATAGATAGGAACTTCTCAGTGTGAGAGAGCGTTTAGTCTCAGACCACTGTTACTCTGTTCGACGTTCGCCTGACCAGCTAGTATTTAAATTCTAAGCCGTAGCGCTGTTACGCTATTACTTATTGAAGTAAATCTAAGTGCGTTAGTATTAGTTAAATCTTGCTTCGCACCCTTTAGCATAGAGGCCAACCTCGCGTTCCTTAATTTCTATTTGATTTTAGTTTAAATTACCTTATTGTTCAGTTTAGACCCAAGTGCCGTCATTATTTTCTGTATCCCTCCCGAGTTGGGAAGTGGCTGTAAATAATTGTGGTTTAATAAAAGAGGATTTTAAATCCTTCTGAAGTGCAGTTCTTCTACCACTTAACCACAGTTTTCTACCACAGAACATAGCTGCATTCAGCTCCCTGTTCAAAATCAGGACTTCACGTTTCACGAAGATTTTCACCAAGAATATGCACCGAACACTCAGTCCTGACAAATTATTCTTGGGGAAAACTGAAAAAAATGCGCCAAGATAAATTTCTCACCAAAAATTACAAAATTTAATATCTATGCATAATTTAAGTCGTAGAATCGAAATATGGAAAATAATTCGTATGCTATTTTAGAAGAAGTCCGATTTTGTGGAAAAATACCTATGTTAGGGCAATGCTATTTATAAATCTAATATATGTCCGAAGTTGCGCTTTCGAGACATGAAAAACGCAAGTTGAATTCGACTCAGTAGAACGGGAGATATAGAACGAGAGGGAAAGGTAAGGCTGTCCAACAATATGGATAGCAAAAACACACAGAAACATTCGTATTAACCACTCGTGTTCGCATTAACCGTTTTGAGTCAAATTTTCGACGTAGCTTGTTTTTCATTTCCTCGGTGAATGAGATTAAACTTTAGTTCAATGCAGTTCCGTTTCATTATAAAATGACAATTACATCTGCACATGAGTGTATCGCACAGCGAAGAGACTGAGCTCAATGATCCGAAATTTGATGCACACTTGTAAGGTAAGCGAATGTGTGCATCTCGAAACGATATTTTCAAAATTTGAATTTGATTTGTTTTCACGTAGTATTGAAACGACAGGAACAAATGACACTGGGGTGAAAAGTGATTGAACCCAAACAATACGATGCACGTTAGTCTGGCAAGAGTTTTTGCGCGATCTTAAAAGGAATGGGTCAAAGCCCATTTTCATCTTGACACAAGAATTTCCCCAAAATTATTTTAACCATGGTCATCTTTCCATTGTTAACGTCTAAACATTTTCTGCTTCAAATGAGAAAAGGTATTCCGTTATTAGAAGTACCGTGTTTATTCGGGTATGCCGTTTTTTTTAACTATTTTATCGTTCGAAAAAAACTAAAGCGGAAAATTATATGAGTAATTTAATAAGTTACAGTTAGAACCTAATGAATGAAAAAAAATCATGAAAAAACTTCATGCAAGTATCACAATATTATTTCTTTGAAATAAACCTTCATTCCATTTCTAACATATAATAATATTCATATAACAATATCGGACGGACACTAACCCGATATCTGATTTTTTTTTTTATGATAACTGAGCCGGACAAGTCGCGTTCCGTTTCAGTTTCCTTGTAAACTCACAGGGCACCTCACATAGACGAATCTTGACGGCAGTTCTTAAGAGGGACGTAAGAGGAACGAAAGAGAGAAGGGGCGAAATAGAAAACCGGATTTCGAAAGACCGAATACTTCAGCAGTAGATGAAGCTACAGTGAGCTGGAACGTAAATATTAGAAGTAAGGTAAAATCACACATTTTGAAAAGCTTCTTAAGCGTGAAAACACCTATCATGTCTGGGTAGCTGAACGAAAATTCTACACAAAAAAAAGTTTCAAATAATAAAAGGTAAAATAAAATGGAGGGAATACTAATCCAAATATGCAGATACCACCAAATTGAATACACTGAATAAAACTAATCAATGGAATACAATTTATCAATAGCCTAGCCCTCAGAGGAGAAAACAATATACAACAGAAGAAAAGGAGAATTATGCGAATGTTTTAAAAGTTTTCAAAGCCGAGCGCTGAAGAGCTAGAGGAGAAAATACGCGAGGAAATGATATAATATCGGCGTGTTGCCGCTCCATTTTATTCTTCTGTCAATTAAGGATTGCTTGATGTCCCAAAAGGTTTAAACTTCTGTGCTCTTTTCTCAACTATCAGTTAAGTTCTATGTTTGATTTTGAAAGGTTCCATTTCTATTTTAATTCTTGAAGAATCAATAGTATATCTGGTGGTGTGACTCCATACATATAATGGCGAAAGTAGGAAGCGTGGAAAATGGTACTAAGTGCATAAATCCTATATTGAAAAAGGAGAAATAAATATATCTTCCGTAATTAATTATAATTGGATGCTTAACCACTATTTTGACTTTAGTCCTATGAAAATTAATCTATAAAGCTTTTTCAGGTATTCTCTTTTTTTACATTCACAAACATCTACTTTAATTTATGATATTAATTATAATCTAGCTTTTTCAAACTCATTTAATATTCTAATAGCTTGGTACGGTTTTCGAGCGCGTAGTCACCCTATAGAGACATTAGGTATTTTTGGAAGCATCAGACATGAAAAATGTGCAACGCCTTCGCCGGGAATCGAACCACGGACCTCTCGGTTACGCGTCGAGCATGAGACCACTACACCACAAAGGCATGCGAAGAAGGCAGGAGAAATACCTTATATACTCCCCCTTTTAAAGGGCGACTGGGGTTTTGGGGACCCAATCGCCAAATTCCGGTGGTGGAGAATCATCATCCACCATCTTTTTTAGTTCGGGTGCCTGTGTAGAGTTATTTGGTTATTTCGGAAAAGAAGTATGAAAAATGAGCAATGCCTTCGCCGGGAATCGAACCATGGACCTCTCGGTTACGCGTCGAGCATGCAGACCACTACATCACGAAGGCATGCGAAGAAGGCGGGAGAAATACCTTATAACCCCTCTTATCTTCTCCCATTGATTTCCCTAAAAATTTGCTTCTTTTCCATTTGGAAAAGTTTTGCTTCTGGTGGAGAAGGACTTTTATATGGTCATCCTCAACATCGATAAATTTCTGTCCAATAGCCTAATAATTTTTCTTAAAATCCCATTTAAATTTTATTTTGGCGTGCTTCTTCTTCAGTCAGAAGCTACACGATGTTCGAGAGATTTGCCGCTATTTTGAAACATATCATTGCATTTAATGATCCAAGGCCTCGAAGATGAATTATTTCGGAGTGTCTTTGGTATAGTTTCATACATTATATAAGTATAGTTCCTCTCCGGGGGTTGACGCAGAGAACTCTGTGAAGCTATTGGCTAGGATCTGTACTTAGGCAGTCTGGGCCACGGGGGTATAAAATCACGAGCCTGGTGGTTCCAGAACCCCAAAGGAAGTTGCTTCATACGGTTTGACTGGGGGGGAGACTACTATTCTGTGAGAAGAGAAGTAAGAACTCTGTACTCCGCTTGGTGTGGTTGGTCCACAGGGATAAGAGTGAGAGCCCGAGTAGAGGAAGCATTTAAACGACCAGTCAGATCTCCAGACGTGCATGTTCCCCGCCGCTGTGAAACCTGGGAACCGAAAGTGGTAACCCCGCGCCACCGGGAGGTAACAGTGGTTCAAGGGAAATTTTCAAAGTCTGCCGCCTTGGGTTGGGGCCCCGGGGTTGTAGCAAAAAGTGAGCAATAATCCTCTTGGGGAAAAAATGATTGGCGAACCGCCTCTTGCCTGATATGGGGGGCCCCTCATTTGGGTCCAGTCCGTGTAGTGAAATAATGAAGAAGCACGTTAGACAAATGTAAGACAAGTTTGGAAAATTTAGTAGTGGTTAGCGAGATTATTACATTTAGTGCTTTCATTTAAATTTCAACATTTGCGTAAAGTACTAATGTTAACGCTAAGTCATTGATGACATTTTTAAAACTATTTTTTAAAGAATTTAAAAATTATGTAATTTATAATTTATTTTACGAATTTTTTTGGAAAGGTAAAAATAAGGAGAATGTGAAAAATCTGATTTAAGCCAAAACATCGTTTTTATTTCAGGTTCTGGAGGGGCAGATGTTTTGAAGCAGTCGGATCAAATTGTCCAGTCCACACGTGACTGCAGTTTCGATGAAAATACTCAGATATGCGTCGGTAAACACATGAGCTCTACTTGTCATGTAAGAAACATTCTTTATCCTTTATTTTATAAAACTCAGTTGTATTTCTATTATTCCATTCAGAAGAATATCGATATTTATATAATAACAACTTCATTAGCCCTCAATCATTTCAATGGGCCTTCATTTCAATGGAGTCTTTCGGCATTTTGCGTCGAAACACTTAAACGTGTTGTATTACTCTTCAGATTGTTGCCACCAAATATTTGTCGCCTTGTATTATATTTAACGAAAATAAACAACGAAGAAGCTACCTGAATAAATTTATATTTCTTACATTGTGAAAAAACAACGGTATCTAGAGCCATCAAAACTTCAATAACATAATCCTCCATCCGAACATGGGTATCTGGATGCCCGAAATTTGAATTTCGAATTTGTTTTAATATTTATTTCATATTTTGTAAAACCAAGTGATTTTTGATTAACAAACTCAACAAATTCAAAGCGAGCACTGGCAACACTGTACCGAATAAAACATTTTCACCTCCAACATCGCGAAAGTCTATCAGAAATTCTAATGATATGCTGCTTTTAAACATTTTGTGGTTTTGCTGTTAAAAAGCACCAAGAACGTGATATATATAAAGAAGAAAGTCTGTTTGTCTTCTAATAACTCAGTCACCACTCTAGCTATCGTCACCAAACTTTCTACAATTCTTTTCTGGGTCCTGGAAAAGGTCGACGTCCACTTTTTTCCAAACAAGTAACTAAAATCAGAGATATTTATTAAAAACTCTGGAAAAGATTATTTTTTCGATTGGCAACAGTCTCGCAAGCTGGAGTTTGAAAATCTGCTTTATTCTGAAAGTTGTTGCCACTGCTCGCTTTCAAATCCTAGAGTTTGTTAATAAAAAATTTCTAAGTTTTACGATGAAATAATAGTAGCATTGCCAGATATTAAATACATTATCCCCGATTTTAAAATTTCGTGAGAAGCTATTTTAGCTATTCCCATCTTCGTACGACTTTAATCGGCCGAAATATTAATTAAAAACTCCGAAAGCGCTCATTTTCGCACACATTTTTCCGAGTGGCACCAGTCTCGTGCTTTGGAGATAAAAATGCTTAATTCCGAAACGTGTTGTTACTACTGACTTTCAAATCGTAGAGTTTGTTAATCATAAATTTGTAAGTTTTGCAAAATCTATATATATATAAAGAAAGAACGTCTGTTTGTGTGTTTGTTTGTTCGCGTTATTGATTTCTGATCGATTATAATCAATGTTTTGCCACATTTAATCGACAAAAATTGAATAAAAGTGAAATATTGGATGGAGCTTGAGCTTTTCCGACCATTTGATTAGAAAGACGAAAATCATTAAAAACCGCACGCTATTGAATAATGAGAGAAAATTAGTTTATTTTTCTATCGAACTTTTCAATGCGAGTTCCGTACCGCATCAGACTGAAAAATGTATTATTATGAATCTTATTTTTTGCATCGTTATTAGAGAAGGATTACAGCGGTATAGTTCTCTCTGTTGTTAGATGCATTACTCTCAATATAATTTTACTGGCATCGAGTACTTCCGCTAGTTAATAAATAAAGTAAACACACAAACTATAAGTTTTGTAAAGCCATCTTAGAAAGAAATCTGAACATTGATATAACGAACCGAAAAATGACCGAAAAAAAATCTGAACGGTTTCAGATTTTAAATTACGTCCAAAGGCGCGTTTTTTAAACATTTTGCATCTTACTTTTATTTATTGAATATCATATTCTTCGCATTTAAACCATAAAATTCAGTTAAAGAACAATATCGTAAAATAATTTTAAACCGAGCCTATCTTTAGAATTTCCTACACACACTCTCACGCGCTGCAGATAAAAATGTTTTTTTCTGTACAACGTTGCCATGGCCCGCTTCGAAATCCTCGAGTTTGTTCATCAAAAATTCGTTAAAGTTTTACAAATATGAAATCGTTATAATAAAACAAATTTCAAATTCGGGCTTCCAGATGGCCATATTCGCGGCAGGATGACGGCATTCAAAATTCGATGGCTTTAGGTACCGTCGTTTTATCACAATGCGAGAAACATACATACATTTATGCGCATTCTTCATTGTTTAATTTCTTTAAATATAAATACAGGGCTGCAATATTTTGTGGCAATAGTTTGAAAAGTGATACAGAGTTTTAATGTTTCCGACGCAAAATCGCAAAACGAAAACAATAGTCCTTCAGGGACAAAGCCCCTTTGGACTAAAAATGTATGGCAACACTTAGAATTGCATCAGGAACTACAAACATATACTGCCATGCTACTTTTTAAAATATTTTCTAATTTGCTGTTGCCTTCCTTTGATTCGCGTCACATATATTAACTCAGACCAGAAGACTGTGCACATCAAAGAACTTATACGGGAATTTAAAAACTAGCAGAGATTACAAGGTTACTGTCAACAGAAACAGCTCACAAATAAACATTTATTTGCTCTTCAGTTTAAAATTTAAAACTGTTTGTTGTTAGTAACACAAAAGCTACCAGTTTGCTATAAATAACACAAATCATGCTAAACCAGTTTAATGTAAATAACAGAGTTACCAGTTAGCTGTTAAACCAGTTGTTGCCAGTTTTGTTAGCAGTTGTTACCAGTGTGTTACCAGTGTGTTACCAGCTTGCTGTCACTTGTTTGCTGTTACCAGTTTGCTGTAAATAACAGAAATCATGCTAAACCACTATAATGTAAATAACACATTTACCAGTTAGCTGTAAACCAGTTGTTACCAGTTTTGTTAGCAGTTTGCTGTCACTAGTTTGCTGTTACCAGTTTGCTGTAAATAACAGAAATCATGCTAAAATGGCAAAACGTTCCGAAGACGTTATGGTTAAAAATACCAAATTTTCGAAAGGAATCAACTGCGTCTTAATAATTTAAAAAATGGATTACAAAATTTATTCGAGAATAGAATTAGTTATTCTCTTATTTACAAAAGAAAATTTAAATTTAAAGTTAAGAACTTGACTCCTTTCCCGACGCGCCTATTCACTTAATTGCAAACGAGATTTAAACGCATTAACAATCATTTATCAGTGCTCCAAAATTTCCCGCTGAGCTCAAATTCTCTCTCATTACTTAAACTCGTTTGATTAAGATTTCTGGCGGAGTTGAAGGAAAGCGGAAGCGCAGGGAAAATTTTGCAAGTATTAATTAAAATAAACCTTGCAGATTAACTGAAAATTTTCCCTTGATGAATACGAGGTTTGCTATCCCACATAAAATTAATTATATTTCTGGCCTGATAATGAAAAACATAAATGTTTATGATCGAAATTAGTTTTATTGTTTTGGAAAATATTCTCCACATTCAATACACTTTTGCATGCACTTGAACCAATTTTCGAGCACTTTTTCCACTGCGATTGAGGTAACTCCGAACACTGCGTTTTGAATGCATCAACCGCTTCTTCGGGTGCCGCAAATCTCTGACCACGTAATGTATTTTTGATGTGCGGGAATAAAAAAAGTCATTGGGTACCAAATCAGGGCTGCACGGCGGATGACTCATCCATTCGATGCTTTGCCCTGTCAAAAATTCCTTTGTTTGAGCACATGTTCCGCGAACAATTTTTGTTGGATTTGGCTCGTTTTGGAAGATTCATACAGTCGGCTGCTTTTCGGTTCTGGTTCATATGCATAGATCCATGATTCGCCACCTGTGGAGGAGAATCAGAGCTCTACAGCCGGCAAAAATTCCTTTGTTTGACTGATGTGTAAGAGTTCACATTGTTTTGAGGGTAAGAGTTCACATTCATTTTTCATGATGAAGAATGATTCCGCCTCTTATGCCTTTTTTCGGGTTTTTTCGATGACTTCTGACAAACAAATGGTACCATCGTAATTGGATTTGCATGCTGGAACGCAACATCGTGCACGCATGATGAAGACTTAGCTCTACATAGACACTGATCGCTATTCTTATTAATAAATAAGTTAACTACTAATCTCAGCTTAAAAACGAAAATACCCTTAAAAACTTCACTTAAATTTAGCAATGAAAAAGACAGCACACAATCCTAACGTAAGAATTCTTCGTTTGCCATGTCCACATAATGCGACGCGAAGGGTGAAAGTTTCCAGACGCCTTACGTGACGTCAAATCACGTGATTTTGCAGCTGACCAGGCCATCTAAATTATCCAAGGCCACGGTAGTGCCGGCACCTGGATCGATGAAACCCACATAAAATTAAAAAGAAAAAATAGAAAAACTAAAAAATCTGAAAGATTTCAGATTTTAAATTACGTCCAAAGGCGCGTTTTTTTAACGTTTCGTGTGCTACCTTTTTTTATTAAATATCATGTACTACGTACACAAACCATAAAATTCAGTTCAAAATCAATATCGCAAAATCATTTTAAAATGAACGTATCTTTAGAATTTCCGTAAGTCTCGTGCGCTGGAGATAAAAATGTTTTTTTTTTCCGTACAGTGTTGCCATTGCTCGCTTTGAAATCATTTAGTTTGTTAATCAGAAATTCGTTGAAATGTTACAAAACATAAAATCGATAATAAAGCAAATTTCAAATTCAAAATTAGGGCTTCCAGATGCCCATATTCGCAGTAGGATTACGTCATTCAAAATTCGATGGCTCTAGGTTTTATCGCAATGCGAGAAACATGCATTATGCAGATTTTTCATTTTTTAAAATTTAATGCAGAGCGATAACATTTAGTTGCAACAATTTGAAAAGTGAATCGGGCATTCAGAGTGAATCGACGCAAAATCGCAAAACGAAAGTAATAGTCCTTCGGGACTAAATCCCTTCGGACTAATTATACTGACTATGTAGACTTAGAAGTATTTGACATATTTACAGTTACTGGAATAAACAATTATGCCCGAAATGTCTTTGTAATATTGGCTGATATGTAGCAAATAATGTTTTATGCTTTTTAGGGAGACAGTGGTGGACCTCTTTCGTGTAACCTGGGCGGTAAGTGGTACGTGTTTGGAGCTGTTAGCGTCGGCACAACGAGCAACTTTATGGGAGGCTTATGTGCCGGACCAGGCGCCATGACGGTTTTCTCGAATATCGCTGACAAGGCTGAATGGATCAAGACCATAATCAACAAATATAGCTGAAAATGAATGCAAGAGATATTCTTTACATTGTGAATATGAATCATTGAACAATAATAATAAAAATTATTTTGATTCTTTCCTTCACCTACAATAAAACATTTGACAGAGGTGCACTGAACGAGTAAAATATCATTTCGTGGATTCAGCATTGATTAAAATCAAAACACACCAAACAGAAACATAAAATTAGAAAAGCTACAAACCTCGTGTTTGGCACAGATTTAGTCGAGATCGCAATCGATTTCGAAGGCAGACAGGTACACTGAGGTGGGGGGGGAGACAGTTCTGTATCTCCCGTTCTACTCGGCCGATTGACGAAATTCTAATTGCGTTTTTCAGGTCTCGAAACCGCGACTTAGGATATGTATTAGATTTATATATAGCATTGTTCAAATATAGGTATTTAGACACAAAATCGGACTTTTTCTGAAATGACATGTTAATTTTTTTCCCCTATTTCGATTCTACGTCTCAAATTATGCGAAACTGCCAAGTTTTGTAAAAATCGCACAAGCAGTTTTTCAAAAATTAGCTCTCAAAATTTTAGCTCCTCATTGTTAATTGAATTTAATATATATTTATTATTATCTCTTTTTTCATGAAACTTATTTGATTCCTTCTTACACAGTTCGAAATTTAGGTTCATTCCGAACAAAATCCCCCCATTTTTTATGATTATTTTAAAAATTTGTATTTTTAAATAATTTTCATAAATTTTTCGAAATAATTTTGAATTATAACCTATAAAAGTTTTACAATCATCTTTTTATTCAAAATTTCTGAAGATATACATGAATTTATGAATTGGCGGGTTTTGAGATTTGGCATATTTGTTGAAAGCGATAACAACGAAAATGTGGTTTACGCACTTTGTTAAAATTATTTGAAATCTAGAAGGATGTGACTTTTTTCTTCTCATCCACAATGTATAAAGGCAGGACCCTGCTAAAAATGCCCCATAGAAACCAGTAAAATTTTTTATGGGTACCCATAAAATTCTATGAGTTCTCGGCTCAAAATGAAAAAAAATCACGAAGTTAAATTTATTAATTTCTCCGTAAATTTGGCACCCAATTTTACAAAATTTAATATTTAGGCATAATTTGAGTCGTAGAACCGAAATATGGAAAAAAATTGCTATGTTATTTCAGAAAAAGTCCTATTTTGTTGCAAAATACCTATGTTAGAATGATGCTATATATAAATCTAATATATATCCTAAGTCGCGCTTTCAAGACATGAAAAATTTCGTCAATCGGCCCAGTAGAACGGGAGATATAGAACTGTCCCATTTTTTTGCGTAGCGTACAGGTCCCTTTTCATCAGAAGCAGAGAAATTTGCCAGCAGATACTTTGCCGGCATTAGATAGAATTATTTCTCGTTTTTCGTGTGGTAACCCCAGGTGAGGTTACCACACATACCAAACATTAAAGAACTTTCCTGTTGGAAAGACTTATAAACTTAGTAAAATAGGGATCCTAGTATCAGAAACGTAAAGATTGCAGTAGAAGCAAGTGCAGAGAATAGTCACACGGGACTAGAAAAGACAAATCAGGAAGGAAAGCGGCATAGGCGCACACTTTGTTACCGAACTGTTGTAAAAAAGCAACGTTGCTGGCTCCGTGAAAATAATACACTGAGGCACATGATAATAGAAAGTTCTCGGTGTGGGAAAACTTAACAGAAGGAATCGGTGGCACATTGGAAAAAGAGAAAAAAAGGTGTGGCCAAGATGTGAAAAAAGGCAAACAGACTTTCTGTAAAAACAGAAATAATCCGGGAAACGTACTGGACTGGGTGGAGTAAATTTCATGATTACTAAGTGCAAATATTAGCAATAATATTAAAATCCTGGTACGATTACAAAAGAGTACAAGTTAAAATAATAAGCGTACAATAAATACAATTAAACAAAGTGAAAGATCATACAAGTACAATGTACAATGTCGCAACCACCACTGAGGCAGACTTATGTGACGAATTTCTATTCACAGCCTGTGATAATACGAGCTGCAAGAGGTCTGATGGGAAGAAACAGATAGTTGAAAACTTGCGAATAATTGACAAAGTCAATTGTAATGGGCCTGCTGAAACATTTATCGTTAGCCCTTTTAAGTAGTCGGCAATTTCCTTAGTCTTCAAGGATCATCAGTTTGCTACTAGCTTCAACTACTATGAGTTTTTACTAGTCGATTTAGTTTATTGCCCTAAGGACAATTAAGGTAAATTTTTGAATTATGTTAAAATCACATCTCACACCCGGGGCGGAGCTGTTATTTTGGCTAAATTCGTAAATTCAAAAGTCAAAAGCTAAATTCGTAAATTCCCGCAGTTCTTATCAGCGAGCGAATTGACAACTGCGATCTTAAAATTCAATCTCTTCCAACTCCAACTACCTTGTGTGCCGCGATTAACCTGTGAAACCGGCTGTCATCAAGTACGCGCTTCTATGAGCGATGCATCTATGGTAATTCCGAATGAAGTCCCGTAGGGCAGGATAGCAAGTGTCAAGGCGCGTGACCATTGTCACGTGAGAAGGCTGAGGCGTCCAATTGGTTGAGGTAATCCGATATAGACAGCTAAGAATTGATGAAAATGCAGAAAATTCTTCATAATATTTAACAATCAGAATTAAATATAGGTGCATGGTACAGTCAATCAGAGTTATGTACAAAAATAGAAGTCCTAATACACAATGTGAGATCAGAAAAAATCCACAAAGTCTCAAGTCCAAGATCACCAGTCTCACGTGATAGTCACCCTCCCAGGTGCAGACTCTGATGCATGCTGCTTGACTTTCATCTACAGAATACAAATTCAAATATTTACTAGTCGATGGAAGATATTTACAAAATTTCATTATCAAAATTCTGATTATCACTTAACAGAAATGCTGCGTATGGTCTTAGATGACAGTCGTCGTTAAGTATCTCATAGTGGAAGAGATTAAAGTATCTAAGGTTTTCACAAGTTATGGCTGCTTTGAAGAAGTTTCCATTCACCTTTTGGAGGTATTCTTCGATAGTCTCTAACTTGAGGTCCTTGTGCAAGTCCTTGTTTCGTATGAAATGATGCGCATTCGTGATAATTCGTAGGAAGCGATTTTGCACAATCGGTAGTTTCATTAAGTCGTTTTTGCTTCAGAGTCCCAAGCTGGGGAAGCATACGTCATTATTGGGCGAATGGTTGCAAGATAGATTGTTCTTTTCTTGCGTAAGTCCAAGTTGGAGTATTTACCAATAATGGGATAAAGCGCTTTCATAACTTTAATGGCTTTTTTTCTCTGACATGAGCAATGTGAGTATTCCAAGTCAGTTTATTATTTACGATAACGCCCAAGTACTTGGCATGTGTTACCATGGGGATTGGGTCTTGAAATAAATACACACAGATTTTAAGAGGAGCGTTTCTCTTCTTTCTCCTGATGAGTAGAAGCTGAGATTTCTGTGCATTTATTCTTATCTTCCATTGTTGGCACCAAGCCTCTGTCGAGGGGATGACGTCTTGGAGTTTCTTAATTGCATGGTTTATGTTAGCAGACTTAACGGCGAGCGCAGTATCGTCTGCGTAACATGCCAGCATAGAGCTATGATCTAGATGAACTCTAGGAAAGTCCGTCACGTAGAATAGATACAGTATTGGACTGATTACGCTGCCTTGGGGAACACCACTGGCCATAATATGCATTGAGGAGAGATCTGAGCCGACCGAAACACAAAAGGTCCTATTTCTAATAAACGAGAAAAGTAGGAGGATCATTTCTCGTTCAATGTTGAAATCAATGAGTTTCGCTATGAGACCCTCATGCCAGAAGCGGTCGAATGCTTTCGCCACGTCTAGCATGAGTATCGCAAATGTAATTCCATCCAATCTCTTGTTCATATATACACTCATATATACATATGATATATATACATATTTATACGGTCTTAGATACGCAGAATGTTGAAATTTACGATTTCTTGGTCACGTGACATGAACCAGCTGATGAGAGAGTTTCTTTCCGAAATTGAGATTAAATTAATCTTAAAGGAAAAATTTGCAGAAATTTAACTGCAGATCCTTGAGCCATTTAAATAAATTCATTCAGTGTTGAAATTTCATTTTCGTAATTTGCGTATAGGGAGAAATAATCTAGAAAATTAATTTTTACGATTAAAGTAGTGCCATCTGTTGGCAAAAATAGCAACGAAATTAAAAAATGATAGCGCTATCTTATCCTTCGCTTTTCTGCGGTAGGGTATAAGCTCGACCGTCGCACCCGTTGCTTTTCAGTCTTGCAGATTTCTTTGCTTCTGGTGAAAAAGGACAAGATACGAAAAACAAAATTATATTGGACACCCGCTCATAGTCAGCAATAAGACCAATGATCAAGCTAACACGAGAGACAGCAAACAGTATTTTAACGTCAATTATTTCCTTGCTTAATCCAATTTCTTACTTAAAATCTCGTTTAGAAAAAGACCTTGTGTCACAACGGAAATTTTTTTGGTCACAAGAAGTCACTGGAAGAAGGGAAACATTTACCTTCTTACCCATAACCTTACGTAAATTAGTTTCTAAAAGCTCATGGACCTTTTTTTTTGTCTACTTATTTCGTTTTGGACTACAAAACACAGACAGTTGCATTTGTAGCATACCAGGTACATTAGAACACTACTTGTTTCAGTGTCAAATGACCAAAGATGTACATTTCTGGGCCTATACAACAAACACTGCTAGTGAATGGTTTCAGCAGATTCTCAGGAACAAATCTCTTTGCCGGAAGCATCAGACTCTAATGAACGATCTCATTATAAACAACGACAATTTCAAAGCAGTATAATTCTCATTTTTATTTATATTTTTTAACTATTAATGTTACTAATTTAAGTTGTAGTCACAAAAGTGGCTTATAATCTTACTTATAATAGTTTTACTTCTGTAATATTATTTTTTGATTTTTTAGTTTACTTTTTTGTTACTTCGTTTGTTATTTTATTTTTCTAACATTATTTGATTTTGTTAAATTATTTCTCTAAATTGCTCAGTTTTCTCAGAATTTACAAAATACTTTCAGAGAATTGTAAACTCTTCTCAGAATCTCGGACCTCATAAGATTTAACTTACCAAACATTTTACAGTGTCAAAATCACTTATAACATGTATGTTATACCTGTAACAAAATTTAATGATTCACAGGAAAATCTCTGTAAAATGTAACATTCTTTGTAACAGTGCAACATTCTTTGTAAAAGTGTAAAAAAATTCTTTGTAACATTTATATGACCTCTATATCAAAATTTTGTACCCAAAGAATTTTTTCTTTTAAATAATAGCCGCTAAATGAGTACAAAAAGCTGAAAATTTTTCAGACGGAGCACCTGTTCATTCTGTGGTTTCTTGTACCTATTTCGCCTCGAAATCGATTGAAATCTTGACTAAGTCTACACCAAACACAAGGTTGTTGCTTTGATAATTTTATTAATGATTAAAGTGTAACACTAAATAAAAAGTTGATGCATATGTCTGATTTCGAGTTTTTATTATGGTACACACAAAGCTATGTAAATCAAAAACTTAATGATTTGATATCTTATAAAGACATTAGGTTATTTTTTGAAAAGCAGGAAAGATGAAAAATGAGCAATGTCCTCGAATCACGGACTTCTCGAGTACACGCGCCGAGCGTGCTGACCACTACATCACGAAGGCAGGCCAAGAAGGCTGGAGAATTACCTTATATAGCCCGCAATATCCCCCTTTCAAAGGACGACTGGGGATTAGGAGCTCCAATCGCCAAATCCTCTCTGGGTCTACATCTTTAGGCTGACTATTAATTTCGCTAATCGATCAACGTTCTGGGTAAAAATATATTTTAAGGTGCATCTTTGCGAAAATTAGCGAACTTTGACGATTGGCTAGGAGGGCACAATTTCAAGTTGATCGCTACACAAAACCAAAATAACAAGGTCAAAGAATTACACAAACTCGGTGTCCATGTAACCTATTTTCACTTAAAAAGCATCAGAGAATTGCACAAATCGGCATTGAGCACTCTATTGACTTTGTTCATGTGCACATCTATTTTCACTTAAAAATCAAAGGAGCCCCCAATTCTACATTAGATCCCAACAAAAAATATATAATCTCAATAAACTGCGTTTGAAATCAAACAGTGAAATAACATAAAAAAGGAAATACATCATATCGCATCTGCGCACCACACAAAGGAAATATGCACTTACGTTAATTAGAAATTTCCGTGTCTTCAGTCTGTTGCACACCAAATTCCTTAACCTCATCCAAAAACTTCCTAAAAGTCAAAAATATCCTCCGTAGTGCCGGACTGTCGGTGGCTTTTCTTGCGACATACCTAGACATCTGAACGATCTTTACGTTCGATCACAGCATTTCCTTCGTACAAACAGCACACTTATAATGAATACTAAATAAACCTTCATTTACACACCAGCCAATTACCATTTTACTATGTAATGCACAAAATAAGCAACGCACTTCCTAACTAATATCCAACGCAGAAATAAACCCTTGCAAATATTTTCCCATCAGTCAAATTCGCCGCAATCACAGAACTAGTCATGTCATAAAAGGGTTTCCATAACATTCAACTACTCAGGCTCCCATAAATGAAACAACAATTTGCCAGTAATCCAAAGGACTCCATAAAATATAGACTAACCACATTCTGGATTTTAATTTAGATACCTTTTCCACCATCGGGAAGCAGTCATGCCCTGCGAATAGAATAGCCACGTGACAGTAAATCAGCAACATTAATACATCTTGCTGATCTAATACATGCCCCCGAAACATGTTTCCGTATCTGAGGGTAAGATCTGGTAGACAAGTGCTTTAATACTAAAATTTGCAAGCCTAGAACCTATACCACAAGCTATCAACTCCAATCATGGAATGCTCAAGGGTTGGAGAGGAGCTACTTTACACTTCGCGCTGTTAAGAACTGCTTTTGCGTCAGAATTAACTCTTGATCGAATAAAGGCGGACGCAGCACACATTCCTTTACATTCATTCATCAATAAACATATGCAATTCAAAAATTGAATTAACTATCATATACCGATTCAAACTTAGGTGTTTTAGTTCAGATAAACTGCGTTAAAAAAAACATTTGTATATCTCCCGTTCTACTGGGTCGATTAACGAAATTCAAATTGCGTTTTTCATGTCTCAAAACCGCGACTTAAAATATGTATTAGATTTATATATAGCATTGTTCTAATATAGGTATTTTGACACAAAATCTGACTTTTTCTGAAATGATATGACAATTGTTTTTCCATATTTCGATTCTACGACTCAAATGATGCCAAACTTCCAAGTTTTATAAAAATCAAACGCGTAGTTATCAAAAAATGAGCTCTCAAAATTTTAGCTCCTCAATGTTAATTGAATTTGACATATATTTATTAACATCTTTTTGATGAAACTTATTTAATTCCTTCTTACACAGTTCGAAATTTAGGTTCATTCCAAATAAAATTCGCCCATTTTTAATGATTTATTTTTTAAATTTTTTTCTTTTAAGTAAATTTTATAAATTTTTCGAAAAACATTTTGAATTATAAAAGTTTTACAATCATCTTAAAGTAGATGTATTTCTAAGCATACCTGCAAAAAATTAGAGCTTTTTATTCAAAATTCCCGAAGATATACGTGAATTTATATATTGGCGCGTTTTGAAATTTGGCATATTTGTTGAAAGCGATAATAGCAGAAATGTGGTTGATGCACTTTGTTTAAAATTATTTGAAATAAGAACGATGTGACTTTTTTTCCGCTCATCCACAATGTAAAAAGGTAGGAACGATGTGACTTTTCTTCCACTCCTGGATGATGGAAGGGATAGGAAAATAGGTTGCCATGTATTAAGAAGTTCGTCAAGGGAATTAATTATTCTCAGCTGAACTGAAAAAAATCCGCCAAGTTAAATTTCTGAATTTCTCAGTAAATTTCACACCAAACTTTACAAAATTTAATATTTAGGCATAATTTGAGTCGTAGAAACGAAATATAAAAAAACATGGTATGTTATTTC
The DNA here is from genome assembly GCA_000611955.2 of Stegodyphus mimosarum. NCBI lineage: Eukaryota > Metazoa > Arthropoda > Arachnida > Araneae > Eresidae > Stegodyphus > Stegodyphus mimosarum. Next base: position 81,776 of record KK113207.1, read on the forward strand.
AGAAAAAGACCCATTTTGTGTCAAAATACCTATGTTAGAATAATGCTGTATATAAATCTAATATATATCCTAAGTCGCGCTTTCGAGACATGAAAAATGCGATTTGAATTTCGTCAATCGGCCCAGTAAGATCGAGAAAGATAGAACTGTACTTTTTTTTTTTTTTTACTGCGCAGTGTATATATTTATACCATTTTAAGTATTCATTCCCAATATCTGGTGATAATTTACAATCCCAAGTTATTTTTAACTTCCGCAAGTCTTGTATCAGTAGTTTCGAGAAGCATTGTTGTTGGAGTTACAACCCAATAGGATTAAAAATCTTTCGTAATATTGAGACAATTAGCATCTGAGTTATTTTCCTTTGACATGCCAAGGGCTCTAAATTTAGTACAATATTTTAAAGTATCATTTTTTAAGACAAGTCTCAGATTATGCCTAAAACGGAAGTTTCTCCACAATGCTTGTCAACATTTTTACAAGCAACACTGCTTTCAAAACCACCAGATATTAAAACAGCCTCTAGACACAATTAACTTTGCCCCTTCTGCAAAGTGAACTAAATATTAAAAAGAATTGTCTACGTAGAATGACCTTTTTCAGTTTTTGAGCAATTTTAGTTTACGGTGGATGGCAGTTTTCTAACAGACACATGATAAAGGCATTCGACAAGGGTTAAAACAAACTCCAAATACAACTCGACAATGTCTTTGGCAAATACAACTCGACAACTTTCGACTCCAAATACAACTAGACAACTTTCTTGCCCTTTATCACACGGGAAGAAAATACGAAGAAAATCTGTCTTTGAGGGCAACAGATAACATCCAAAACATTTTTTCAATGTCAACACACCATGCCGATTGGATACATTCTACAATGATAAAAAAGATCAGGTAGGGAAGAAAAAAGCTCCTTTAAATAAACGATCTTTTAAAGAGGGTTTCCCTGTCTGAAAGCTGGAAACGTCATAGACCGGGCGAATTTTAGAAGTTTCACTATCCAATTCAGTCACCTGTGAGGCAAACTGTGGCTTTTGTGACTCAATTTATCTTCCCGACGCGTTCAATGATACTACTGTTCTCCAATTCCTGTAATACCTTTGGATAATCACGTAAAGTTTACCACATTTTAACTCATTAATCACTTTTTCGCGTGTCCTCCAGGTTAGTTATTATAAGATAAATGCGTAGAATCCTATTTCCAAGGCAATTCTAGTTCTTTCTCCCATCCAGAAGAATCTTCATTATTTCTTCAAAATGAGTTAAGCCGCTTAACAGATTCGGATGAATCAGCTATACCTAAAATTTCAAGTTCCCATAACGCGCTCAAAGGAATATTCCTAACATACAAAGACAATATAAAAATGCTGTCATCCGTGCAGGAATTCTGTTTTTCATTTACCGTCCACTCAAGTTTTGTTTCCGGGTTTGTTACCTCTAAATCTAGCTCAACTAAGCCCCCAGTCAACAGTTTTCCCAAAACATCACCCCCAGTCCAAAAGGTCAGTCTCGCTTTCCTCAGAGAAAGAATGTAACATATATTTCCTTTCAAGTCGTTTAGAATTCTACAGTTGTAACAGACCTATTTAACCGTAACCGAATTATATTGAACGCCACCGAGTGGCGAAGACGAACAGTCTAAGTCCTCCAGCTGCGATGACGTTAGGTTATCATATAATAGATGTCTGTAATTCGAATGTTTAAAGTTCCGTTATATGTTTAATATTTATGTATATTTCCTTGCACCCGTTCCTGTGTGCTCTGTTAATAAATACTTTTAAAGCTAGCTGGCGTTGTTGGTACTCTTCTGTTATCGGAGTCGGATTCAGAAATCTATGTATGTGTATATACACAGGCGTACATATGAACACATCCATACATGAACACATTTCTGAATCCAGTCTCGATAACAGAAGAGCACCTAATTGTTTTTCAAAATGCAGGAAAACGATGCAGTAATGACACAGCAAATGATACAGTAACAGTTAATTTATAAAAGGGGTGGCTAAATTTCATGCCGAAATGAGGTTTCTGCTGTCAAATTCAAAAAAATTTCAAAAAAAGATCAGCCAGATTCAAAAAAATTCGAGGACCGCATCTAGATTTTCCGAGAGCTGTAATTTCACATTTAAATTGTTTTAAAAGTAATAGAATAGATTTCGATGCAAAAGAAATAAATGGAGAATTGTGTGTTTTTTATGCAATTACGGTTACATATAAAAATAAATAAAAAGTTTTATTTCTCATATTCTATATTCAGGAAATTCTCTATGTTCGTTTTTCGTTCTATAAACAAATTTCAAATTCTTGTAAGATGGAAGGTGAATGAATATTCTTGTTCCGGATAGAAAATACCCTTCATATCTAATTTCTGATTGGTTTTAGCAGACGTAAATAAACTGTAATTAGGAATCATAATTTCATTTGCGTAAGGCATAAGAAATTAATTCGAGAAACTAATCCAATAATTTTTTTTTACTTACGCTTTCTATTCCGTAAAACGTAAAATAAGTTAAACGGGAAAAATTCTTATTCCAGACTGACTTGTTTGTTCGCTTGTTTAGTTAAGTACGATAAATCATACAAAGGCTCTCGACCTATGGGGAAATATACCTTAATGGAAAACCCTCTAGACGAAAATGCTCGAATACACAGTATTCGAGAAAAGGAAGGTTTTTTTTTTTTCAAATTTTCCGGAATTCCGTATGAAAATACGAGTTTGGGTTTTCGTGCAGTTAAGAAAGGGACCAACATATTCAGTTGGAGACCAAATAATTGATTTAATTCCTTAGGCGCGAAAGAGATAATCAGTTTCTTTTTCTTTCTCCTGAGGATGGGCTATCGATATCGGAAGGATTTAACCTTCGGAAAATTAATCTTTTGGATGTTCAGTAGAAGCACGAAAAAAGGCGGTGCTTACGTAAAAGCCAGTAGACCCTTTTTGCCTATTAGAGAAAAGACGCCAAACTACGCGATTTTTCGCCAAAAATGTAAAAGTCTTCTTCAGACACGATGGTTTGGTGTAACCTTGATTACACGTGTTAGTTGTTATTTTTGAGTAAAGACACCTTTTCTTCCCTCTATCATGCATATTCGAGAAAAAAATTTGGAACCTGCCTACTACAGAAGAGCATGAATAATTCCATAGTTACGGAATCTTACCGGCCTCAGAAAAAATGTGTTAATAGCCACGATATGGCGATATTCTGGAAAAAATAATGGAAATTTTTAATGAAAAATTAAATATAAATAAATGATAATATAATAAACTTGAAAGGAAAATAAGAATAAATTCGATTTTTCTGGTATTTAGTAAACGGATGTTTTTTGGTTTAGCGATATTGGCGTCTTCTCTTATGGTGGACGGGATTTTCCGCAATTACCAAAAAGGCGTCTGTTGATCATTGAAAAAAATCGTTCTTGTTATAATTTCAGTAGTATCTGAATCACTTAAATCCCCTCGTTTCTAAGAACTCGTGGCATGCTATATAAACACTGTAACTTGAGCATGACTCTAGTGGTCCACCAATTGACCTATTCAGGCATGGATGCTGAATTTTAAATTGTTAATTGAAATCTGATGTGTTTATCAAATCTTGTTCAGAAACTGAACTTCAAGGTTTAACAGTTTAATTATGCACTAAATTGTGCATAAGCTTAGACGAGTAAAAGCAAATTTCATGAGCTAATTATAACTGAATGGTACAACAGATGGAATGATAAGTCATGAAAATGAAGATTCACATCAATATTTCCGCTAAATGTCTGACAAAAAACGTGTTTTAGAATGTTACACATGAATCCGCCTTTTTTAATTATGGCTATAGACTTATGGAATATTTAATAAAAAACATTATACATATATCTGTATTAGATATCGGATGCCTAAGTTATTAAGATGATTCTCCAGCCGTCTTCAAAGCGTATAGGGAACGTCTCAGCTAATGATCCTAAGAAAGTTTTAATATGTAACTAAAGAAGTATATCCAGTACAATTAAATATCATGAATATTATATTTCAGTTGATGAATAAAACTTCTGCTGTTTGTACGTAATTTATATATTTAAGAAACGTTTTTCTCTTATGTTTTTATAAGTCATGCCTTATATCTTTCAATATAAACCTGTTTGTTGTTGGAATAGATAAATGTAGATTTGAAAAGGCCGCCATAAATCTTGAGATGTCTGATATTAATTCCTGATAGCTCTTAAGGGCAGGAAAGTTGACAAATTTGTGGAGTCTACACGTGTCTGAGGTACACTCACTGTAGAATGCCAAAGATATATTTTTAATTATGTTATCGGCAAAGTATAGAATGCCTAGGCATTGTATATAATGCCGGAAGTTTTTAGGCAAAAAGTGAAATATGAGAATTATTACATACTTTCCCTAGGCATTATATGTAATACCTAGGCATTCTATATATTGGCAAATGGTCTTTAGGCAAAATATGAAAAAAAGGTTATGGTTGGGCCAGTATTTAAAAGACATTCATTCCTCAAAAATACAAATGTTATTTTGAAAAGTTAATGAAAGAATGCCATTCAAAAACTGTTATTCGAAATATGTAAAAAAATAGTGAGATAATCTTTGATACAACATAATAAAGTTGTATTTTCTATCTGGCTGAGACTGGGAATCGGTAAAATCTACCTGACAACGGAAATTATATTCAAAAGCAATCATAAGTTTCACAAAAATGCCATTTTCAATACCTTCTTGTTGTTTCTGGCAGGGCTCACAAAGTGGTTGTACAGTTCACTATCATTAGCTGTAACATTTTTATATTTGGTTATAATTTCTTTCAACAGTCTATGTCCAGTACTCAAATGAATTTTTATGAGCATCCGTGACGTAATATTATATAGTACTGATGCTTTCTTTAATAGTAGTTTGAATGAATGTACTTTTCCCCACCCAACAACCAGTAGTCATTTTGGCTTTTTCACATCATTCATTAAAATCGGAGATGTAGTTTCGGTTCTTCGAAATGAATCGGAAATGTATTTCATACTTTGCCGGTTTATCATTTGGCATTGTATAGAATGCCTAGGAAATGTGTAAAATGTGAATCGTTTCATACATTGCCGGCTAGTTTTAGGCATTCTATAGAATGCCGGATTTGAAATTTTGCACATAACATATACATAAAAATGTGTGTAAAACCTGACAGAATAATGTACAACGTTTTCGAAATCGGGCAAAAATATCCGAAAATTAGAAAAACAAAAAATATCGGCATATAAAATGTGATACTTATAACTTGGAAAGGAAGAATGTCGTTCACGTGATAAGCAAAATTAGGCATGATCAAGTGGAACGTGAAGTTATAGTCTTTGCAGATGGGTTAACACAGTAGATGAGCTAACAGAGACAGACGGTAAACCACCGGCCAAACGGGACAGAAGGTGCAAGCAAAAATGGCAAAATAGGTATCTGCGGTTAAAAAAAGAAATGCCAGAATGCAAGATATAAATTTCAGAACAATACAAGTCCCTGAACAGCGTATTTAAAAAAGAAAACTCCAATGAACTAGACTGCGAGAGTTATGGTAAACTGAGCGCAAAAGGACCAAGGCTAACTACAGAAAATATTTTACAATACACTGTTACGATATAATAAAATTTATGCGTAGAGCAATGCATTTTTTTAATTCAGGGGTTTTGTTTATTTGCTTTTATACATACTATTGATCTGGCCAGTGTTTATGCCAAAAGCTTTATAAATTCATTTAGGACTTGCACAAGTCTCACTAAACTTTGTACTTTAAACTTGATTATGGGAGGCGAGTTCGCCTTAAACGTCTTCAGAGGTGACAGAATTAGGATTTGCAATATATCCCGTATCGGCTAGTACCTTTGAGAAATATTAGTGGATTTCAGTGCCTGAACAAAGGCTAGGTTTGGCGTGACTAAGGTGGCTTAGGCTAGGTTTAACATAAGAAGTTTTTAATTTTCTGACTTTTGAGAACTTCGGACCATCACGGTATGAGGCCACATCTGGCCTAAGCAATTTGGACACCTGGGGGTTTCCAGATGCTATTGGTGATCACAATTACGAGTTTTGTGGAACCCAGCACAGTAACGCACCGGGCAGCCACGTGACAATTCTCAGACGCATGATCCCACTTCTGGCAAGTGTCACCGTGGGGAAAGTGGTTTTTTGCAATACATGTTTCTACTTTGATTTGAAAAGCCGCCCAGACGGTATAGTGGATAGGAGAGCCGGCTACGATACCAAAGGGCCTGGGTTCGAATCCCGGGGAATGCATGGCTGTAACTGTCCGTCCCTTCATAGGAGGCAAAGGTGGCCCACCTATTAGGTGCCTTCATAATAAAGTGACCACCACTTCTGGCCTTTGTAGTGGCCAAGCCGAAGTCGGCTGAGGGCCCGTCATTGAAACAGAAAAAAAAAACTTTGATTGGAAAAAACATAAGATTTGACATAGAGTAGATTCTTTCAAAACTGTCAGTAGACTTTGGTCCTGTATTTTGTGACTGCACAACGTTATGCATAGTAAAACCATTTTTAATTAGAACATCAGAAATTATGTAAACTTCAGAACTAGAGGGCAGTTCTTTGAGTAGAACTTTCAGAGGTTTTCTACGCCTATGATTTATACACAATGTTCTGTTCAAGTATCAAAGAAATATTGGCTAAGTAACCGATGATTATCACCCTCTCTAAATGCAGAATTTTCATGAAATCACCACTAGACCGTAGAATTGCGCAATTCATTTAGAAATGCATAAAAAGTAACATCTTCCCTGGGTTTCTCCATAATGGGCGGGATATTGGGGGACTTAGGCTACAGCAGAACGTCAACATTTTGAGCTAGATTGGTATATTACTATAAGGATTTACTTTATCGACTTTAGCTGAATTGGGGGTATCAGAATTTTCTTCAGCAACATCAAGAGATTAAATACTAGCAGATACATCAGAATTAACACAGAAACAACAACACTAGCAGTAGAAAAATTTACAGACCATTAAGGAGTACTTTTACAAATATCATCAACGGTAAAAGTTTACAATTGGGGGCCCCTTGGTTTTTGGCGATTCTGTTTTGATGCCAAGATCGGCGCCATTAAGACACAATTTCAAGACGGCCGCTACACAAAACCAAAACAAGAAGTCAAAGAATTTCACAAACTCTCTGTCCATGTACACATTGACCTATCTTAACTTAAAAAAAACATCAGAGAATTGCACAAACTAGTCATTGCACATTTTGACTTTGTCCATGTGCACATCGATTTATTTTCGATTAAATAAATCAAGAAGCTAAAACCATGTTAAAACTCTCATGGTAAACAGAAATGGGGTTTCATCGCCAAAACTGAACAAAATTTTTCGCCAAAAAACAAGGGGCACCCAATTCTACACTAAAGCGATCATCAACTTTTAAACTAGCAGATTTATTTGCCAAGGGTAAATTGGCTTTCGCTTTGTTTCACCTCATGCTTTGAGTAGGTTTTACGAAAACATCAGCAGTATCAGAGGTTAACTAATCATTTTTCCTCTTATTTTCAACATTAAATTCATACTTGAGATTTTTGTATAGTTGAGAACTTGCACTTACCTTTGAGTAACTGGATGCGTTCGTTAAGCTGAAAAGCAGAAATGAGTGTTTCCTGGTGCAGCTTATTTTCACATTCAGGAAGACCTTCAGATGAATTATCCAGTTTTTGCTATAAATCCAAGAACACGAGGGGTCGTGTTATTTAACACGTCAGTTTTAGCAGTAAAGTTATAAACAAAAAATTCAGACTAATTAAATAATTTCCAGACTCTTGATAACAGAGTCAACACGTGCACAATCCGACACATTGAAAAGGCCAGACGAAAAGGTTTATCCACAATGTTCTTGAGCGTAATTTTACAGTCTGTAAATTCCGTTAAATCAGAAGAATCACTATCACAAATATCTGCCGAAAAATTATTATCCAAATACCTTTCACTAGTGTCTTCGGGCAGCGAGGTAAGCTTTGCATTAACATGAGCAGATTCCAACGGGAAAAAAGTCCGCGGCGGAAGCCGCATTCATATCCAATTCTACTCGCGCACAAAAACACTAAATCATCGTAGGAAAAGTAGTTAAACACTGTATTTCAATAAGAAAAGTACACTCGCAAAAATCGAGAAGCAGAACGCTAACATAGCTGAAACAGTAGCGGCTCTGTCGGGCATGGTTAGACGCAGTAATTAACTCTGGAGGGTGGTACTTACGAAAAATCCCGTCGACCACAAGAGACGGCGCCAATCGCGCCAAACCAAAAAAACCCATTTACTAAATGCAAGAGAAAACGTTCTATTCTTATTTATCTTTAAAATTTATTATTTATTTACATTTAATTTTTCATTAAAAATTTCCATTATTTTTTCCATAACGTCGCCATATCGTGGCCATTAACATATTCTTTTGAGGCTGGTAAGATTCCATAACTTTGGAAACTTCAACAGCATGCTCTTTTGTTATAGGCACGTCCCAAATTTTAATCAATTTTTTTTTTCGAAAATGCGTGATAGAGTGAAAAAAAAAAAAGGAGTCTTTACTCAAGAATAATAACTAACACGTGTAATCAAGGTTGCACCAAACCCAGCGTGTTTGAAGAAGACTTTTCCATTTTTGGCGAAACACCGCCTAGTTTGGCGTCTTTTCTTTAATAGGCAAAAATAATCGACGGGTTTTTACGTAAGTACGCTCTGGGAAGTTTTATTACGCAAGCACCGGCAAATGTTTTGCAGATATTGACGATATTTAGGATGAAGTCGTAATGTGGTTGAGAAAGCAAGCCAAGGAATTTTGGGAAGCTGGTATTCGAATACTGATAAAACGATTGGGGCAAGTGTATAAATATTTATGAAGATAATGTTGAGAAATAAAATAGTTTTCAGGCGGATATTGCCATTATAGTTATTTTGTAATTGCCATTTGTCACTTACTTATGGATTTTGCTTCGCAATATTCCTTCCGTAAGAAACGTTTTACAGAAAGAGAAAAATGTAGAAAATTCTCTCTTTATTTGATAATTGTTAAACTGTACCATTAATAAACTACTCTTAATCGATTTTTATACAATTCGTACATTTGGCATTTTTACTGAGCAGTCAAAAGATTGCTGTTTCGTTTCTTCTTCTGCGTTTTTTTCTAAGAAATGTAAGTAATTATTTACCATAAACGTGAGAAACTTTTTACGCTGATGAATTTCCATGATTTTGAGAACCATAATTTTAGGTTAAGTTATTTGAACATGGCAAAGCATACGAGAGACAACATTTCACTGTGGATTTCCTATAGTAAACTGGCTCATATTCGCGTTACGCATGGAGAAAACCACCGTAAGTTGTAAAACCCTTACTATAATAACAGGCGGAAGACTAACGTCACAGAAAAAGACGTGAAGTATAACGCCATGCGGAAGTGCCGACATGTTGGATTACATGGTCTACGTCTTCCATTTAATAACTTTCGACTTAATTAAAATACAATAACACGCCGAACAAAAATTAATTTAGAAGTCAAACAACAAAAACTCGTTTAACTAAATATATGTCAAACTTAGAGTTGAAGTCAGGCTATTTTCAAATTGCAGTAGTAAATCCGAGGACGTCGAAAAGACAGCTTTTATTACAAAGTCAGGGGTTTTTGCCTTTTTGAGAATGCCGTTTGCCTTCAGCGGAGCTCCGGCTACATTTCAAAAAGTTATGGATATTGTTTTAAGGCCAGTCTTGGAAAAAACTATAGTCATTTATCTCGATGATATTATTGCAACGAGCAAAACCCTAGAGGAACACATTAAACACTTAGAGGAAGTTTTTACATTATTAAATGAAGCAGGCTTCAAAATTAATCCTAAAAAGTGCAAATTTGCCGACAAGGAATTGAGGTACCTCGGCTATAAAATCTCAAAAAACGGTATTGAAACTGACAACTGTAATTACAATGGTTCCTTTACTTCGTTCAATGAAGTAAAAATCACAATCCATTCAACGAACTTATCTGTAGAAAGGATAGTTTTAAAAAGGGAAAAAATGCTAATCAGAAGATAAAATACAGACGACGAGATATTTCTTAGTTTTCGAAATTTTACTATTCTCACATTCTTAAAAAAAAAACTAACTTTCTTTTCTTTTATTCGGGTGAATTTTTTTCTAATGGGAGAATTTCAAATTATTTTTCATTTGTAGCAAAGATAGTCGCATTTTTATGTGTGCTAGTCGTACTTTTTATATTTGTCACTCCTGTCCCCATCTAGTGTATAAAAGACTTCACTGTTTTTTTTAAGCATTTCTATTTTATAAAAGTTATTTTTAGTATAAATGGGCAATTTGCCCAGAAGAACTACAAATTCCGTTTTGGCATTTTGCGCTGATTCACTAAAAGCGTCGTTTCACTTTTTAAAGTGTTGCCACCAAATATTATTGCCCTGTGTTATATTTAAAGAAATTAAATAAAGAAGAATCTGCATAAATGTATATATGTTTCTCGCATTGGGATAAAACAACGGTACCTAGAGCCATCCAATTTTGAATGACATAATCCTACTGCGAATATGGACATCTGGAAGCCAAATTTGAAATTTGGAATTTGTTTGATGATCGATTTCATATTTTGGAAAACTTTAACGAATTTTTGATTAACAAATTCAAGGATTTTTAAAGCGAGCAATAGCAACGCTGTACAAAAGAAACATTTCTATCTCCAGCGTGCGTGACTGTGTATCGGAAATTTTAAAAGTATGCTAATTTTAAAATCATTTTGCGATACTGCTGTTGAACTGAATTTTCTGGTTTAAGTGCGAAGAACATGATATTTAATAAAGAAAGGTAACACACAAAACGTTAAAAAAAGTCCCTTTGGGCTAATTGACGGATTGTTGTTCTGGGCAACATGCAGGAGAAGAAAAAGGTGCCGGATTGCAGTAAAAATAAAAGAACCAAAGACTGAGGTATGCAAAATGAACCGAAATGAAGCTCAGGGTTGAGGTTCGGGGGAAAAAATGTTTTATCTAGCAATAGTTAAAAAATATGAGAGAAATAGTTGCATTGCCTGCTGTACTAAGTCATTTCGTGCAATTTTCATATTAAAATGTTCTCTTGCTACTGCCTGTGATGATGAAATCGAAGCTATTGCTGCGGCTATTCAACAACTGTCGTTTCGTAGCCACTCTTTTGTAAAGGCAGTCATTGTCAGATTCCAAAAGCGTGCTTCATGCTCTTCTGAATAATCAAAATAGTTCCCAAAGAATCTTAGACTGTAGGTCTTTGCTCAAGGCAATGGCACACAGAATTTCTTTCCAATGGATTCCAGCCCACTGTGGAATTATGGGAAATGAAAAAGCTGATACTTTGGACAATAAAGGAATCTTCATAATGCAATGCATTAATCGACAGCTTCCATTTCATACGACTAAATTGTTTGTTAACCTGACGCTTAAGAAAATTTTTAAGGGGGATAAGATTCAACGTGCTATGGATAAGAGTTGGAGGATTCTGATGGAAGAAACAACTTTCATTCCCAGTTTTCCAAGAAAGGCAGCGGTAGCTCTATTTACACGTCTGGCTGGACACGACTATTTGCGAGACCAACTTTACAGAATTGGAGTGGTAGATTCTTCAAACTGTATTTTGTGTAACTCCAATCGGCCTATGATTTTTGAACAGTTCAATAATTGTATTGCACTTTCTTGGTATGAGGCCATTGTTAAAAAGTACTGGAGAGCCCGTGAACTAATGGCTTAAGCGCTAATGTTTGGCATTTGTAAAATAAATACATTAAATGTGATAAAAGAGAAGCATCTTTTATACATTTTTTTCTCATTTATATCACGGCCCTTTTAATTCCTATTCATGTTAACAGTAGAATATTTCATTTATATGACGCATAAAATTTTCGTTTTAAATCTGTTTTCGTAACTGAACCATTTTCTCTCAAAGCCCTATTTTAAAATTTTGACGGCACTTGAAAGTTGCATATTGGGATATGAGACGAAGAAAGGAAAACACTAGGTACCTCAGGCGAGAAAGGAGATCAAAATCGAACTATGAATGGAAGATTTCGAGAGATAGAAAACATAATGCATTCTTCTGACCTGACTAACGTGGTTAAAAATTACAAGGCTATCATAAACGGTTACTTTTCGAAAACATGAAGAGTTTTTCGGCGAAGCAAAAGAAGGAGGGGGAGGGATAATAAAAGATTTGTTCGGATATGAAAGGAAATCTAAAATTTTCATAACCAATGAGTAGGATGGTATCACATACTATCAGCTTATACCGTAGGATCAATTAACTATTCAGGATATTATAGTTAGGTGGCAACGAGTAGGTTTTAGCAGGCTAATGGCACATGACAGGTGTCTTACTAAAAAAAATCGCGATTTCGAATAAAAGCATTTGATGTCATAAGCTTAATATTCGCCGCCCAACTGGTGTAGTAGTTAGCGTCGTTGACTGCCGTGTCGAAGGGCCTGGGCTCGAACCCCGGAGAAAGCATGGATGTTTGTAAATGTATAGTGTCGGTGCGGCATGACGGCACTTTAAATATGCGGCGAGCCGAAAGTCCTCTCGTGTGGTTTGGTGGAAGGGGACCTTCGGACCCGTCTTCCCGGGGTGCTCTCCATCAAAATTGGGGGCAGAACTGAGCCAAATCGCACTGTCACCTGTCAGGTGCTCAAGGCTATTGCCAACGACAGGCGTAATTTTGCGCTTCTTGCCACGAGGAATTTGGTGGACTCGGGCTGATTATACGTCAGACAAGTGAGCATAAGCAACAACAACAGCTTAATATTCAGATAATAAAACAAAAATCCAGTTGCAAAATATCTAATAACCTTTTTCCAGCCGTTTTTTGTGAAGAAATTTTTACTGTTAGATTGTTAGGAATTTTTTTCTTTCCTTACCACTTGCCTTCGTGCTGTTAACTGAAAAGCACGTTCGATTGGTGCTGGGATCGTCCAGTTTTGATTTCAAACAAGAGCACTTACATTTTCCGAGTTTCCTGCTTCAAAAAAAAACTAATGAATCTGCAGAGGCGTCCGAACTAAAATGTAATGGATGACAATTGGCTACCTTTGGGATTTGGCTATTTGGTCCCTGCCCCCATTCGAATTTAAGTAGGGAAAAATATGAGGGGTATTTTATTCCTCCTTAGCTCGTGCCTTTGTCCGAGTTCGGCTAGAGCGTTCATGATTTTCTCCTGTTTCTCGCTCCAAAAAATCCTAATGATCAGTGGTCCCCGAAGTAAAAATGTGGTGGATAATGTGTACATCCCACGAATTTGATAATTCAGTCCCTACCTTCCTTTTCACGCTTTAAGTGCAGGAGGAGAATATGGGGAATTTTCTCTGAGCTTACCACTTGCCTTCGGGGAGTACTCGAAAAGCAAGCTCGACTGACATTCGAGAGGTCCGCAGTTTTAATCCCCTGCGAGCGCATCGCTCATTTTTCATGGTTCTAGTTTCGATAAAAATCCTAACGATTTTAGGATATGTCCATTAAATATTAAATATGCAGACGATTTGACTGGTGTGACACAAATAAAGCATTTATCTTTTAAATGGATCAATGTGTGATAAAGTACTAAATTTGAGCATATTACATTAATTATATGCAACCAAATGTGCAAATTTATTAATAATTCCTTTAGAGTAAGAGTACTGAAACGTATTGTTACTATTTTAGGAAATATTAAGCGAAAATTTTGTACTGATTGAAATCTTACGAAACTATTTTCTTAATTTTATTACGAAAAGTAATAGGATATTTATATCTGTTATACATAACTCTTTCTATATGTTATACGTGAATAAAAAACCATCTTTCCTTTCATTTCTTCTGCAATTTATAAATGAAAAAGTTTTATTTTTAAAATGTTAAATTCTCTAATACATTTTCACTTTTTATGCTATAAAAATGTTTGTTAGTTCTTAGTTAGGTGCTTTCATAATCAGAAGTAAAATATTTTAATCAAATATTCAAAAACGGCTTTCGGCGCTAATGAATTCAGTAAAATTTCAAAAATTGCCAGACGTAAGTCTTTTAAAGTTCATTTCTACTTCCTTGTACGAAGCAAAAAGGAAGTATTGTAATCGCCAAAAATTTTGGGTATCATATTTCAACGAAAATATCCATTTTGACCACTATCGAATGCAATTTAAAGATGTTTTTGGGTAATATTTAAACGTAAAGCCAGAATAAAGCACTCCTTCCTGCCCCAAATAATTATAAAACTGATTTAAAATGGATTCTCAAGAGATTTTTTCGTGGCGTCTGGGCGTACGTACGTATCTATATATGTCGCATAACTCAAAAATGAGTTGCCTCAGAACGTTGAAATTTTGTCTATAGGGCTGCTATAACATATAGATGTGCACCTCGCATTTCGGTTGCAATCGGCCGCACCAAATATATATATATATATATATAAGAATTTAACAAAATTTCTATTCGTAAAAAGCAATTTAAAGTAAAAAACTGTTGTATAGAAATAAGTTTAAAAGAAATTATAAATAATTTATATTGCTGCGAACTAATCTACAATATCATTTAAATTCTGAGAACATACGTAAATCAAGTACAAGTATCAAAATTGTAATAAATTTTTTTAAATCCTAAAAATAAAAAATATGCATAAGCGATAACTGTTGAGCTGGCAGAAAGTTTCCCTCAAACCTAACTCTTTAATTATTCAATTCGTGTTTCGTCATTTATGTAGGCAAGTGTAAAATTCAAAACCAAAAGTAAAACCAAATGATGTGACCTACCAAAAGCAAGTCAAACGAGTAGAACTTTAAGAAAAGTACAAATCAAAGCCAATTCAAAACAATACCCTTTATAATACCAATTTTTTTTAGAAAAACAATTTGATTTAGAAATTCTTGCAAACAAAACACTTTCCCGACACGAATATGCATATAAACAAAAAAGATACAGAAACTATTAACATACTAAAAATAAACTAGAAACTAAATTAAATAATACTAAAATAATATAATAAAGGCAAGTAAAAAGTAAGTTTTAAATTAAATTAATTAATTTACCGTTATTTCTATTGGAGTGTGGACAAGTAGCCAGTCAAATTAAGTGATGTAAAGTAGTGTACCTTCTATTTATAAAAAAGCTCGCTAGTAAAAGGTAAAGTTGAGTGATAAGCTGCTGTATATAAGAACCATTTAAAAAACTATTTAAAATTATTATGCTGCAAACTATATGTAATGTAAAAAGTGTATTCTGTAGCTAAAAATTGTTCTAAATCTGACTGTGTAGTAATGTAAAAATGTGTGTGAAAATGTGTAAAAAGGTATAAATTGTGAAAAAACAAACTGTTGTAATGTGAAAAATGGTTGCAAATTACTAAGGACTGTAACTATTGTAATGTGAAAAATGGTTGCAAATTACTAAGAACTGTAATAATATTTTTAGTACATTTAATTTAAGAAGTATTTTTGAATTTTAATTAGAAAAATTAAAAAATTTTTATGAAAGTAAAAAGTATTGTAATATTTAATTGCATTAAAACTGAATTTAAGATGTGAAATAAAGCTTACTAAATACTGGCCAAAAAGTTAAGAAAAAAGAGAAAACGATTAAAATTTTCACTCAATTCGGGCTATAATTGAAACTTTTGAAAAGGGTTGGCCCTTTATTAGTGAAAGGAAAGAATCCAGTATTAAATATACATTTTTACAAATATTTACAAGAAATATTTACAAGATAATCCCGTAACTCTTCAAAATCCTTCATTACCCTCCAGTTAAGGTTTAAGGTAATGTTATCATACTATAAAGAGTCAATAAATTATAAAGAAAAGTTAATGGCTGCCTTTTTAATATATAAATTAATAAATTGTGTTGGGACTTGGTTATTAACCTGAATATCAACTAGTTTTATTATTTCATCTTTTAAATCTTCTATTTTAGTACAAATGTTTTTTTATTCTGATTGGTTGGCTATAAAAAGTGTTACCTATTACTTTTCTAGAGATATTAGAGTTCCAATTAATTAGTTTAATAGTATTAAAATGGAAATTTCTTCTTTTATCATATAATTTAATTTTACTGTGTTTAATTATAAGTAGGTCAAGGTATTCAATAGTATCTTGATTGGTATTAGTTTTATTAAGTGTTAAACTATTTGGGTAAGTTTTGAATTGTTCTAAAACAGAACTATTACTGAAAGTTATAATATCATCAATGTATCTAAATGTATTCTCAAATAACTTTAATTCCTTATTATTCAAACTAAGTTGGAATTTATATTCATATGCAAAAAGGAATAAGTTACATATTTGCGTAGAACTGTTGGCTCCCATTGGTAATCCTCTAATCTGCTGAAAGATCTTATTATTGAATTAAATGTAGTTATTAAATAATGCACAATTCAGGTAAGTTTTCCATCTATCAATTCAAAGGATGTTAAGCATATCAGGAAAAAGTTGTGGGAGTTGCATTAAACTAGTCAAAATTTCTTCTAATGGTAGCGAAGTGTAAAGGTTCTCAAAGTCATAGCAGTAAATGTTCTTAATTTCTAAAATTTTAAAAATGTTGAGAACTGGAGTATTATTATAAATAATCCAACTATAGTTATGTTGTTTGTTAACTAGTTGATGAATTAAAATACAGATTTTTTTAAGTAAAATTGCAAATATGTAATCTATATTCTTTTTATAATTATTTGTATTATTTGCAATAAATCCAAATTTGAGTGGTGATTTATGGAATTTAGGAAGAGCATATAGATTTGCTAATCTATTTGTAGTTAGATAGTTGTGAAATTTGAAGTTTTTTATGAACTGCTTTAAGTTTCTTTGCAATGACATTTTCGTGTGAATTGGTTAGTTTGTAAGTAATGCCATTATTCAGTTCAGTATTAATTAGTGAGACATAAAAATTTTCAAATAATGCTGAAATTATTACTGGCTTTGTCAATTTTTGTAATAATGAATTTTTGTTTCAAATCTTGTAAAAGAGGATTGACAAAATTCCATGGTAAATTCCTGTTAAATTCAATGCTTCGAATTATTTGTTTTAATTCTTCTAAAACTTCATGTTTCCATGCCATAAAGGCAGAATTTGGAATATTTAATTTGTAACTAGTTTTAACTATGAACTCGTTAAAATATTTTTCGAAACTTTTAAAACAGTGATTTTTGCCAATTTTCAAAACTGGTCTATCAACTCTGTTACTCAGCTCAGAGAGTTCTGTTTCTTTATTCTTATATATTTGTAAATTGTGCATTTTTTGCTTTAAAAATGATGGAATTATATTGTTCTTATCTTTCGGTTAAGAATTTTATGTCTTTAGTTATCCTGCATGAAATAATTGTGGAACTATCAACAATTTAAATATTTTTTTAAGGGCGGCTAAGCTTAATTTTTGGTTATGATGGCGGACATATTTGTTTACATTTGAAACTTAGCAGAACTGTGGATTTGTTGCCAATCTAGAAAAACTAAGCTTCGCAACAACAAAGTAACATTTTCTTTTATTATTGCGAATTAAATTATGCTTAATTCGTTCTGGAATTATCATTTAAGTTATGAGCCCGTTTTTACGTACAAACTGTAATTTTAATTGTAAAAATTGTTTATTAATTGTTTTAACTGTACTTGGTGTTTTAGATTTTTCTATATCTTTCAATTTTTAATGAAAATATTTGAATGTTTCTGTATTTTTGCCTTACCGCGAGCTGAATTAATTAGTAGCGCATGAGCATTAGGTAAGCAGCGCTGAATCGTCTGCGGAAAAACTGTTTCTTTTTTATTTGTTTAATTTCTTTTATACATCGCTTTAAATTTATTATATTATTTGAATAAAACTTGTGGTAGTTCTTCAGATGCTATAATGTTTGCGCACTCTGAGTTATAAAGTGAATGAGATGTCACGCTGTTAAGTGGACCTAGCGCCGAAGTGTGGCTATGGTAAATAAATATAGTGAACTTTAAAGAGTGCATTTATTCTATTGTGGTTTATGCGCTATCGACGAAGTAGATTTAATTCAAAATTCGTTAAATGTTAATTCAATATGTTTAAATGAAGTACAAGAAAATTGCGTATAATTTAATATTTCGTACAAGGACGTCATGTAGTGTACACATCAGATTTTTTTATTACGCAGAATCTGGCATTCTTAAAAAAAGGTAAATAGCAATATCAGTGACGTAGCATCTCCTTTGAACACCAGTGATTTAGGATACCAACAAATCTTATGGGAATATTATGATAATTGTGCATGCAGGTGAAGCTTTTCTCTAAGCACAAGATAAATTTGAGAATTTACCATCTGCAAAGATAAAACTTTGTTTGATTCCTAATGTAAAGACATACGCAGGCCATCCGAAGTTAAGACGGGCTGGAAACATAATGGAGATGAGGTGGATTTTTGTGGCTGTCGCTCTCTTTGGAGCTTTCGCAGGTAATTTCTGCTTTGTGGACGATTATTTTTAAGCTTCTGTTATATTCTACATTTTGATTAAACTACTAGGTATTTAAAATATAAATATTTTTATACTATTTTATTTAATATTACTCTTTACTTTGTTTATATAAATC
>KK113207.1:100359-136961 GCA_000611955.2 Stegodyphus mimosarum
TTACTTTGTTATAAATCCTGAAATAATTTTCAATTTTTTTTTTAACCGGATCGATTTTTTAAACTTCTTTCTTTGGAAACATTTTTACACATTAGGAGAGTTGTGGATAAAAATGAAATAACTACTTTGATTAAATAAGAGCCAGTTAAAAAATAATAAAATGAAATTTAAAAAAATCGCAGAATTTTGAATTTGAAACTGTTAAACTTGTCCAAAATAACAATCGCTTTTGTTAAATGCTAGAAACGCTTGGAACTCTCGAATACGCGCCGAGTGTGCTAACCGTTACACCACGAAGGCATGCTGGAAGAAGGGAGAAAATAACTTTCAAGTGTTACGTCATTTAGCAAAGTATGTTACGAAATACTTTTTTATAATTGCGATGCCAACGGTAGGAAAGTCCTTCAGCTGAAAAGCTCGAAAAATAATGAGTTATAAAAAGTAATTATTAATGTAGTTTAAAAAAAATATACAGAGCACAGTCCTGCTGGCATCAATTTAAATTTTGGAAAACACACCTGGAAAAGATAAAACTAGTTCACGGAAACGGTTGAATGGAAGTGCATCAAGAAACTGGAAATTTCTATTCGTGAGTTTAAACGAAGATAACTTGTTCATAGAATAAAAGAACATCTACAGTTGAAATTGTAGGGATTTATATTTTAAATAACCAGTTAAATTTAATTTGAAGCCCTTTCCAAAGTTTTATGTTAATTTCTCTTTCCTGTAAGCTCTTATTTCAACTTCCCGTCAGAATGAGCGCACGTTTCAGCTTTATGTTAATTTGAAGTGGAGCCAAGTTTTGTATTTAAAAGGTTAGCGAGGAACTTCTCGGTGTGAGAGAGGTTTTAGTCTCGGATCACTACGGCTCTGTTCGACGTTCACGTGACTAGCTAGTATTTAAATTCTAAGCCTTAGCGCTGTTACGCTATTACTTATTGAAAAAATCTAAGTGCGTTAGTATTAGCCAAATCTTGCTACGCACCATTGATCGTTTAGCATAGAGGCCAACCTCGCGTTTATAGCTCTGAGAGCAACGACTTCTTAGTTTTCTACTTAACTTTATTTTAAATTATTTGATTGTTTAGTTTACACCCAAGTGCGGTCATTATTTTCTGTTATCCCTTCCGAGTTGGGAAGTGGCTGTAAAGAGTGGTTTAATAAAAGGGTAATTTTAAACCCTCTCTGACGTGCAGTTATTCTACCATTCAACCACAGTTATTCTACCACAGAACATAGCTGCATTCAGCTCCCTGTTCGAGATCAGGACTTTAACACGGTTAAGACCATGTTCGCCAAAAGTATGCACAGAACACTCAGTCCTGACACTATAAGCCTTCATTCCCCCAACTGTGAGGGCCAGAATATTTAAATTGGGTAGCGCGTGAAGCTACCAGTGGGAGAAAAAGTTTTCGATTTGTAGAAGGAAAAATTAGAGAGTCTGGGAAAACTCTGTGCGTGTCGTAGCGCGAGCTTCGGCTTAGCAGTTGTTGCTGGTTAGACGTGGCTTTACATGTATTACCTTGCTGCCACTAGACTCATCCACGCGCTGTTAGAGAACAGGATTATCTGAGCCCTGTAGCCTAACTACCTGTTAATATCTTCAAATTTTTAAGTTTGATTCTTACTGTTTCAGTTACCGCCCAAGCAGAGGCGTAGTGTGTTAGCGTCGAGTTGACGCATTGTTAATAATTTAAAGAGTATAATAACAAAGGGTAGTTTTAACCCTTTTTCTGTGCAGTCACTACTCTCTCAATTTGACACAAAATCTTACACGACCTGTTCCCCCGAAAAAAAAAGGCTGAGAAATGTAAAGGAGGAAAAAAGTCTTAAAATTTATAAAAAAAACTGATCGCCTTAGGAATCGGGTGAAAACTCCTCCTAAATCACATTATCATATTTTACCGTTCATCCTAATACTATTAACTTAATGGGAACTCTAAATAGTATCATATACCATTCCTATGTTTTGCGCCTGAGCATTTCAGTTCAAATACTAAACAGAAATATGAAATTAAAATAACGTTACGGTACGTCACAGACAAAGACGGCAACGTTGTCGTTGTTTCAAATGGCCTAGCACTTGCGCTTAATACATTCGTCTGAAAAGGCAAATATCCATTGGTGAGTTATCCATTGGCAAAGCTCTCGAGGGCTATCTACCTGAGGGGAGGGATGCATTCGTGGAGCGGAGGGAAACTGACTGGTATACAAGTTACACATGGAGAAAACCACCGAAACGCCCGTGCAGAAAGCGCCTTGACTGGAATCCAGGTCAGAAATACCAGCGTTCAATGATTTTACCGTTTGGCCGCTTGTGGCTTTGGAATGAGACAGCTGATGTTTTAACGAACGCGAGTCTACACAGATTTAAGCAACAGTACATGACTATCTCAATGGAAGCACCCAATAGGAAAAATCTTGTTTGCATTTGAAACGGAGAATTTTCATTTCCAAAAGCACAATGGACAAAAAGGTTTTTCTCACGGATACTTACAGAATAATAATACATCAGTTTTGAGCCTATTGTAAATTAACTAGAGTTTTATCCGAAAAATGCAATTTTAAGAGTAGTTGGATTATGCAGAGAGACTGACGAATGTTTCATTGCAACAATTGCAAACAGAAATGCGGCCCAGAATTCCTCAGGAATGATTGGTGCAACTCTAGGGGGATTTCCGCCACCTTTCATCGTTCGATAGTAACCAGTTTTCACGATGGACTGGATCATACGAAAGTATCGGTACCTAATTTAGTTATGCAAGCTGCGTTTTATATTTTAATTCTCCTCCCCCCCCCAAAAAAAATATAAAATTAAGGTTGGGAAAAAGGGAGTGAGAGAAAGAGAAAAGAAAAGAAGAGTATTGAAAAGCAGTTTTTCAGATTTGATATTATAAAACAGCACAGATAGGTTTTTACTTGCTTTTAAATGCTTTTGATAATTTTATTTTAAAATTCCCATTTATAACAGTACTTGGATCCCCCCCGTGGCGGGCTCTAGCGGTTTATAGGCGTTGGCACCACTAAAGCCGTAAGCGATCGCCTGTTTATTATGGAGGTACCTAACAGTTAGGCCACTGTTGCCTCCTATGAAGGGATGGACAAATTAACATCAAGTTAAATCAAGCAGTCGCTGGGATTCGAACCTGGGCCCTTCGGTGCTTTACAATCAGCAGCTTTGGTTCAACAGCGCTTGAATTTTAAATTCACTCCAGTAGGGTCAAAATTATTATGATAAGTAAAAATAATATTTTACGTTTTAATGCCCTTTATTAAAAGAGATGTAATCTGGAAAGTTTTTCATCTATTTTATTAGATCGATGATTGAAATACTCAAGCGAAATAGTGATGCGTTTCTTTCAGATTACGGTCAACAATATGTGACTTTTTATTCAAGAAATGACTTATTTTGAATAAGAAATACTTTCCAAAAGAAGAGCTTTTAAGATTAATCGCAGGTTATTTCATTGTCTGAGAGAATTCATCAAGTAGAAAATGACTGTTTGAATAGTGATAGTTTTATAAACTGTATGTTTAGCTGGGCTGCTGGCATTTGGACCTTGCGCGTCCCCATAAATCTGTTGCTGTTTGTTAAAGCGTTTGTTAATTTTTATTTGCTTAATTTACTTTATTATTTAAAATCCTTCGGGATTTCCGGCTTTTGGCTCTTCTTTCACAGACATTTTTCAGTCATTAGGAAATATACGTAGCAGTTTTACTAGATTTCGTGGCTATACACTCCGCGTACATACAAAATATCCGTGTAAATACAAAATATATAAAAAAATGTGGTATTGAAGAAGGCAGTATTTACTGAAATTTTACGCGGAGTGTATTTTTAACTTAAAAAATAAGTAATAGTAACTAGAATTTTATCTTGATTATCGTAGTCAGGCAATAAGAAAAAAAATCGAATTATTTTATTTTCTTTTCAATAGCCTTCGAAACTTATTTAAGCACATTAACACGAGCGAAGCCACAGGTAAAAAAAAAGCTAGTAAAATATAAAGGGATTTAGATTTTAACTTCCCACCAGAGTGTTCGCTCAGTTATTTTAATTTAATTTAATTTAATTAATTTATTAATTTATTTTTTTTTTTGGTGCTCTCGCGAGTTAGCAGTTTACCAGTCAGCTTTCGGAATCACTTCTGCTTACACAATCGTTTCTGTTTTCATTTGATTTAATTATTTAACATCGCTTTCTTCGCGCTTACGCCCTATAAAAATTAACGGTAAAATCACAAAATTATTAAAGCGGCATATGTTCAGTTTTATAGTTTTAAGTGTTTAACCCAACAGAATTTTAAATTAAGTGCTGCTTGTCTTCACCTTATTTTCTCTGGGTCTTTTTCCAGTTCATCACATCAATGTTCAACTTTCTTAAGATGACCTACGCACCTTTTCTCGTCTTTTTAATATTATTAAAAATTGCTTTCTTCACACTTCATGTAAGCCGCATGAAATTCATCACCAGTATCACCAAATATTTGAAAACAGTATAGTTTAGAATTACCACTTAGAATATTAAATATTGCCATATTTTTTTATGCATTCGGTATATTATTTCTTAAAAAATAATGCATGGTGAAAACACTAATGGTAACATTATTTCATTTGAAAAGTGATATAGACAAAAAACTGAGGAACGAGGCTAATAGCACCTCTGCTGCTAATAAAAAATCTGATGTGTACGCCACATGACTTTCTTGTACGGAATATCAAATTATACGCAATTGTCCTACATTTCATTTACACATATTCAATCAACAGTTAACGAATTTTGAATTAAATCTACTTCGTCGATAGCGCATAAAACACAACAGAATAAATGCACTTTTTAAAATTGACTGTATTTATTTACCATAGCCACACTTGGACGCTAGGTTCACTTAACAGAGTTACATCTCATTCATTTTATAACTCAGAGTGCACAAACATTATAGCATCTGAAGAATTGCCACAAGTTCTTTTCAAACACTATAATAAACCTAAAACGATGTATAAAAGAAATTAAACAAGTAACACAAGTAAAAAACAATTAAAAAAGAAACAACTTTTCACAGAACATTCAGCTCCGCTTACCTAATGCGCATGCGCTACTAATTAATTCAGTTCTTACTTCGAGGTAAGGCAAAAATACATAAAATTTCAAAATATTTTCATTAAAAATTGAAAGATATAGAAAAACAAAAAACACCGAGTACAGTTAAAACAACTCAAAAAACAATTTTTACGATTAAAATTACAATTTGTACGCAAAAATGAGCTAATAACTTAAATGATAATTCCAGAATAAATCAAGCGTAATTTAATTAGGAATAGTAAAAGAAGACGTTACTTTGTTGTTACGAAACACAGTTTCCCTAGATTGGCAACAAATTCACTATTCTGCTAAGTTTCAAATGTAAACTACTATGGTCGCCATCATAACCAAAAATTAGACTTAGCCGCACTTCAAAAACTTTTAAATTGTTGATAATTCCACAATGATTGCACGCTGGTTAACTAAGGGCATAAAAACTTAACCGAAAGGTAAGAACAACATAATTCAATCATTTTTCAAAGCAAAAAAATGCACAATATACAAACACATAAGAATAAAGAAACTGAGCTCACGGAGTCGAGTAACAGAGTGGATATATATATATATACATATATGTATACACTGACTACCAATAAGTATTTGGACACCAGTGATAGAAAAGAAAAAGTAACTTTATTCAAAATCAATAGCTGGTAGAGCCTTCACGAGAGGTAATTACAGCGTGGAACCTCCGGGGCAAACTTTCCACAAGTATTTGTATGACAGCTAGTGGTATTTTCTTCCACTCGGCTTGGAGAAGACATAGAAGTTCCTTCACCGATTTTGCACGGGTAGTGCACCCCTGAATTCGGCGATGCAACTCGTCCCAGAGGTTCTCGATAGGGTTCAGGTCTGAACTCCGGGCAGGCCAGTCCATTCGATGAACTTCATTGGCACCATACCAAGCCTTGGTTAACGTCGAAACATGACAACTGGCATTGTCGTCCTGAAAGTAACAGGGGTCCAACCCGTAAAACTGCCACAACGTAGGAAGCACATTGTTATCCAAAACAGTGCAGTAGGCATCGGAGTTGAGCTTACCATGAATGGGGACCCAGGCTCCCAACCCATACCAGGAGAAACACCCTCAGACCATAATTCCACCTCCGCCGAACTTGACTGTTGGCACAATGCATTGTGGCAGGAGACGTTCTCCAGGTGGACGCCAGACCCAGACCCTGCCATCCGAACGATAAAGGGTGAACCTTGATTCGTCACTCCAAAGAACCCTTTCCACCGGTCTACGGTCCAATTTCGATGTGCTTTGCACCACATTAACCGAGCAGTTGGACTTTGTGATCAAAGGCTTACGGGCAGCAGCACGATCATGAAAAACAAGCAGATGTGCTTCCTTACAAATGCCTGTTGAAACTCCTCGCGGATGAGGGCCGTCGGTTGGGTGCGGTTCTTCCGAATTTCTCTGGACAGCACTAGTCGGTCTCTTTCTCCCAGTCGGTCTCTTTCTGCCGACTCGGGGCACATTCCGACAATCACCGCTCACCTTTCACTTCTTAATCACATAGGCCACTGTCGATTTTGGGTACTTCAGATCGTTAGATATGGCCCTTAAGGATCGGCCACATTTGTGATACCCGATAATTATACCTTTCTCGAAATCAGAGAGCTCCGAACTGCGGGACATCTTGCATGCGACTAAAGCCGATGCTGTTTCCTACACAATATATACCGGCGGAGTCCGTGACGTACCTTAGGACCGCAGATATCGTCATTTGCATAGGTGTACAAATACTTATTGGTAGTCAGTGTATACTTTTGGTGCGGCCGATTGCAGCCAAAATGCGAGGTGCACATCTACATGTTATAGCAGCCGTATATACAAAATGTCAGCGTTCTGAGGCTAGTTCTTTTTGAGTTATGCGAGATACGTACGTACGTACGTACGTATGCACGTACGCACGTATGTACGCACGGATGCCACGAAACAAATCTCTTCAGAATCCATTTTAAATGAGTTTTATAATTTTATTTCGGCAAAAGAGTCCTTTATTCTGTCCTGACGTTTAGATATTACTCAAAAACCTCGTTAAATTGCATTCGATAGCGGTCAAAATGGATAGTTTCATTGAAATATGAGACCCGAAATGTTTCGCGATTACAATACTTCCTTTTTACTCCGTACAAGGAAGTAATAAATATAAAAACGGAAATTGCTGAGTGAATGTAACTCTGCATTTCAAGTGTAAGTATGTTAAATACTTAAACTTGGTAAAACCTTTACGGATGTTCAATCGTGAATGATTTCTTATATCATTTAGATAACTTCATTTTCTTCTACCGCCATTTCTTTTTCTAGCTTCTGAGGATATAGATACGGAAGATTTTCAGTGCCACATATTATACGAATACGATGCTTCTACGAAAGGAACACTGTCAAGCCCGTTCTATGGAAAGAGGCCCGTCTACCATAACGGCTTATGGTGTGAGTCCAGAATAAGAGCACCAGAAGGCTACGTAAGTTTCTTATACTACTTTACGAATTTCGGATTGAAAATATACGACATTAAATCTTTCCGAGTGGCTTATCTCACAGCTTGCATTACATGTTGTGAAATGTACTCTCGAGTATGGCATTTGCTGGAATATTTGCGCCTGTTTTTCTAAGAATGTTTCAACTACGAGAGATATTAACGATTATGGATTAATATCCGTACGTACGCTATTATTTTAAAATCCTGATAACTTAAGCAATTTTTTGTTTGTATTTCAGAGAAAATTCGTAATTTATTAAAATTACCATAAAATAGAGTTATATATATATATAAAAATAGATTTAGATTAAAGCACACTCTTTTGCGAAAAAATCGAAGCACCATGAAGGGAGTGGTTGTTTTTGATGACAATGAATATGTGTAAAGCTCACACACAGATAAAAAAAATGATTAAAAAAACAAGGTCGTAGTACCCATTCGCGGCTCACAATCACCCACTTAGTGTTCAAATTAATAGCTGGTCAAACCGCCTCTGGCGGCAATGCATGCTTGAATTCCTCCAGGCAAGGAGTGGTCGATGTTCCTAATGTCATCCTGCGACACATTCTGCCAGACATTCATCAGTTGTCGCTCCAGATTTGCGATATTTTGTGGTGCCCGAATCTGCCGGCGTACCATGTCCCATACACGCTCGATTGGTGAAAGGTCTGGTGACCTTGCTGGCCAAGGAAGAGTATCAATTGCAGCGAGACAGTCCAGTGATATGCGAGCGGTATGTAGCCTGGCATTATCTTTTTGGAAAATGGCCCCAAGATGAAGTGCCATGAAAAGTAATGCAACCGGCCACAGCATGGTGTCAACACATCGTTCAGCTGTTAAAGATGTACGGAGGATGATTCAAGACGACCTGCTGTCATAAGAAATAGCTCCCCACACCATCACAGGAAGGGCTATGGCTGAATGCCTTTGTAAAACAAAGGCTGATTGGGACTCTGGCCCCGTCCTCTCCAGACACGAACACGGTGGTCATCTGCTTCAAGAGTGAAGCGGGATTCACCGTTGAACACTATACGATGCCAGTCTGATGGCAGCCATGATGATCCGGCTGCGACACCACTCCAGACGACTACGCCGATGCTGTGGGGTACTACACCACGGGAGGTATAGACGTAGCTGTAATGCGTTGAATAATCGACAATGATATCGTCATGACGGTTCGGGCCTGCGAACAGTCATCCTATCTTGCCTCGCATTTGTGCTCCCTGGCCTTCCAGAGCCTTCATTTCGTCGGCAATTTCCTTGTAGCAACCATTGCTGCCAACATCTCTGCACAGCGGTGGCTGTACGCTGCAGGTTAGCGGCTTATTGCTCGGTATGACCACCGAACTTCACGGAAACCTGCAATGCGACCATGTTCGAAGTCGTTTAGTTTTCTGTAAAGTCTTCGATATCGTCGTAATGGCATCTTTAGTTGTTTCTTTACGGAATTACAATGGCAGCAACAAAAAAAAAGAAAGATAAATTTTCCGCCTCTGTTACTGGTTTTATATTTTGCGAATTGCCACAAGAAATGCGCGCTATGATCGCAATTCCTGTTCATTTGCCTTGAAACTTTGATCATTTGCATGTTCGATGAAGTGTTTTCGCATACACGATCGTCACAATCGCAAAAGTCCTTCTTGGGGCTTCGATTTTTTTTTTTTTTTTTTTTATTGCAAAAGGGTGTACATTCGAGAGATTTGACATAATATAATAATTGGATCCTCCCTTAAGTAAAATCATTCCATGTCTGAAGTCACAATTTCAAAGCTACCTTCTAATTCTACGGAAATTAGTACCAGTCCGTGGTCGAGCGGTATAGTCGTTAAGCACTGATAATTCGACCAGGGTTTGAGTTCACTTGTAACGTGGGTATGAGCCATTTCCCTTAGAAAGTCCTCCACGAAGATATCTCACCGCTTAGGCGGATAGTCCTTGCGTACTTTGCCATAATCAAATAAACCGAATCAAGCAGCTTAATCGCATTAAATAACCTTACCATTCTCACTGATGAATTTTTTTTTTAACCTTAAGAGTTCTAAAACATAAATGTTAACTTGTAGGTATTTATGAAGCAGGAGGAGTGAAAAATGAGCAATGCCTTCTCCGGGATTAGAGCCATGGACCTCTTGAATACGCGTCGAGCGTGCTGACCACTACACCGCGAAGGTATTCGAAGAAGACGGAAGAAATACCTTAGTATATACTTCCCTTTTTAAAGGGCGACTGGGGATTAGAGGCCCCATTAGGCAAATCTTGGTGGTGGAGAATTATCATTCACCACCTTTTTTAGTTCGAGAGCCAGTGTAGAATCATTAGGTTACTTGGAAGCAGAAGATATCAGGAAATGAGCAATGCCTTCGCCGGGACTCGAACCACGGACCTCTCGAATACGCTCCGAGTGTGCTTGACCATTACACCACGAAGCTATTCGAAGAAGGCGGGAGAAGTACCTTATAAACTATACAATATTAAAATAAACTATATTAATTACTACATCAGTTTGAAATCTGCAGAATAGGCAGATTAATCGTTTGCGGCCCTGATAATACAGCAGTAATGAAATATTGACAAATCAAATTATTAAAGCTTGAGAACTGCCTATACACGTAGATATTTAGAGATAGAGGTAACACGCCTATGCACGTACCTTGAGTAAATTTTCACTCGCTAAGACGTAGTACAAAGAAGAAAGATAGCATACAGAAATAAAACTGGATCTAAGCTTATCAGTCCCAACAACAACCAATTTAGAGAATTAGCTTAAGTTTTCAAAGTTCTATTTCTACAGAGGCTGTTCGCACATTTTTTAGACGATGTATATTGTATTCACAAAACTAAATTACATAAAATTCTTGGGTTAAAACCCAAGAATATTATGTTGTTGTTAAATTATGTTGTTAATATTATGTTGTTGTTGTTAATGTTAAAATGTTCTATTTGACATCCCTTATTCTGAACTATCTTTCGACACCGCAATTTCTAGGTTAATAATGCCTTTTGAAGTGTCAGAGGAGGTATTCTATCCCGTTCCTCCCGAACAGCTTTCAAGAATCCTGTTAGGGTTTGGGGACAACGTTTGGATAATGCAGCTTTTAACATTCCGAAAGCAAAAATCCATAGGTGACACACCGGGAGATTTAGTAGGGATATCAGTGAACGGTATGGCCTTTGTTCCATTTCTTTTAAGAAATTTACAGTGGATTTTGATGTGTGACTGCTAGCTTTGTCCCGGTGGAGTCTCACAGACGGATGGCACTGTGGGTAAAGCGATGGCATTTTATTCACAAAAATGGGCGATAAAATATGTTCCTGATCGTATTTGGAGTTAATCTTCACATTTTTTTGCAATCTCTTTATTTTTAACTTGCCATTATAAGAAAAACCAGCAACAATCGTGAATCCCTTAGAAAAACTTTCTTTCGATTTTTTGTACCATGTACTTAAATTTTTCTCCCCTTTTAGGATAATAAATGGCTCTTTTTTTGTTACAATCATTTAAATACATCTACGTTTCATCTATTGTGACAATTGTTTCCCATTTTTTTGGCATAAGTGTTTCTCGTATAGAATTCTGCAGCGCGTCCTGCGTCGAGCGATATGCTTCGGAAGAAGACGATGCACATCGCGTTTTTTCGCTTTCTTACGATTTAAATCGACGTTTATCATTTTGTTTACGGTGGACACCGAGCATTTTAATGATTTTGCAATTGTCCTTTGACTAGGGGGATTGTCTTTTGACGACATTAAACAACGTACCTTTGCAATAGTCGTTTTTTCCTCGGATATATGTTTGGAATTTTTGTCCCGCTCGAGGCTCCAATTTGACTTTTTTTTTCCTTTCTTGTTGATGATATTACCTATCGACTGTTTAGATATCACAAAACCATGACTCTCACATCGTTTTTTGGATAACGGAGTATGCCTATTTCTCTTCGGAAAGAGCGTCAATGTAGCCTTCGAACCACTGCTTCGTTAAATTCGCCATTTTGAATAAAAACAAAACTTTCCAGACACAGACGATAATTTTGACTTTTAAAATCATAGTACGATTGCAATTACTTCTTTTGCAGCAAACGGTTTTTTATTACCGCTTACCAAAATCGTCTAAAAAATGGGCGAACAGCCTCTGTAAACTCATATTCTTGTACTTGTTTCAACTCATTTCATTTATATTTTTGGTGTGTACGAAAGATTCAGCGTAAGAAATAACAAGTTAATTAAAATAAATGTTACACACAGTGTTAGTACTGATGGTTCGATCATTCATTTTCATGCAAAGCTTTTCTATTTCAGAGAATTAAGCTGACTTTCAAGGACTTCGACATCGATCCTTCCAGTGGCTGTGTCCAAGATAAGCTCATAGTGTACGGCAAGGACAAGGAGAGCGTTTTGGCTATGCTCTGCGGGTCTCAGATACCTCGACCTATCCTTTCCAATGAAGGAGAGAACGAAGTCCGATTTTTATTCCAGACTGACTATATGAGGGGAGGAAGGGGTTTCCTCATAGAATACGAAAGCTCGCCTTACATGAGTGAGTTAATTCATTTCCAAATTTTATATTCAAAAGTATGCTTAAGATATGCAGCGAAATACGTTTAACTCGAAAACGCTGAAGACGAAATATCGGTTAACACGAAATAACTCCCGACAAACTTCTATGTATTTTCATGCATTTTTTTTTCTTTTAACACGGAACGAAAATCGCTTAACACGAAAGGACTTCCCTTCAGGGAATGAACAAAATACGAAACACACCAGCCGCGCAGGCAAGATTTGACAGGGGTTTGAAATCATAGACCTGTTATCATAGGCCAGATCTTTGCCATTTGCCAATTCTTTCTCTCTTTGCTTTTTCCCGTTTCTTAATTTGCTGGCAATACACAGTTGGTTACAAACAGATTAAAACACACAACAGTTTTCTAATCCCATCAAATTGACAGCATCCTCTTTTTCTGATGCAATTTAGCTTTCGATACGATTTATGTTCTTTCACGATTAATGTTATTGCAGACAATCCATTTTTCATCACCAGTGATTTGTTTAAAAAAAGGGTCGACTGCATTACGTTTGAAATGCTTATTACAAATAATGATTCGTTGTGTTATGGGAATTTCTTTTACTTCATGCAGAATCCAAATATCGAGCTTCTTAACGAGTACAAGACATTTTAAGTGATTTTTAATTGTTGGTGCGATACATTTAATCTTTTTGAATTCTCTCGCACAATTATGTGACGACTCTTTTCAATTATACTTTGAATTTTGTCATTATGAACTCCAAACGTTTGCCAGAACATGGGTCATCTTCAAGTGAAAAATCTCCAGAATGAAGTTTTTTTAGCCATTTCTGACACCTTTTAAGAAATGAACACCCTAAACTTTTCGTATTTCTTTCTTATCTTTACAAAAATAGAAAAAGGTTTTTTTTTGCATCCCATATTAAAATTGACCGTAAATTAGCAATCTCAAATAAAAATACACAAAATTTGTTTCTGTAGGAACCTAAAAGTGTCAGCTGCCAAATCTCAGAAGAAAAAAGAATTAAGATTGATAGGGAAACAAACGAATTTATGCAAACCAAAATTACTTTCTTGCGAAAACAAAATTAATTTCAATTTTTTATTTTGTGTTATTTTTATTATTACTGTTTATGTATATGTTGCAGAGACATTAGGTTATTTGGAAGCAGGAGACATGAAAAATGAGCAACACCTTTGCCGGAAATCGAACCACGGACCTCTCGGTTACGCGTCGAGCGTGCTGATCACTACACCACGAAGGCATGCGAAGAAGGCGTGAGAAATGCCTTATATACTACCCCTTTTAAAGGGTGACTGGGTTTTGGGGACCCAATCGCCAAATCCCGGTCGTGGAGAATCATCATCCACCACATTTTTAATTCGGGTGCCAGTGTAGAGACATTAGGTTTTTTTGAAGCCGTAGTCATGAAAAATGAGCAGTGCCCTCGCTGGGACTTGAACCACGGACCTCTCGAATACGCGTTGAGCGTGCTGACCACTACACCACGAAGGCATGTCAAGAAGGCGGGAGAGATATTTTACATACTCCCCCTTTTTAAAGGGCGACTGGGATTAGGGGACACAGTCGTCAAATCCTGGTGGTGAAGAGTTCGGGCGCCATTGTAGAGAAATTAAATTTTTTCGAACCAGGAGAGATGAAAAATTGAGCTACGCCTTCGCCGGGAATCGAACCATGGACCTCTCGGTTACGCGTCGAGCGTGCTGACCACTACACCAAGAACGCATGCGAAGAGGACTGGAGAAATATCTTATAATGTTTTGACAAATATTCAGTAAATGAAATCTAAATTATTTATTTATTCATTTCTTTCTCTTTTTTTTGCTTCGTTTTGTTGGAAACGTTTTTAAATTTAAAAAATTCTGTTCTCGCCCCTTTCATATCGAGAATTCGACCCCATACAACTTGAGTACGAAACCACTGGAAGTCTGATTTATCAACTGATGCTAAAGGTTTTGCCGATTTTGGCAGAAGACAATGTTGTGAAACAGTCAATTTGTCTGTTTCCTTTTCTTAAACATAATATTCCTGCTTCCTGATGTGAAATTTTAAGACTGGTTGTGTTTTTCCAATTTCTCGAAAGCCCCACTGATAAGAAACACTGTAATTTTTTTAAGAATTTTTATGAGGAGCAGAATTTTTAAAGACAGAACTGTGTATTTTATTATCATAAATTACACCAATGCTAAATTTCTGTAAATTGCGTCCTATTTTGCAACTATCAATTAAAAATTATAGTTTTTTTTTATATTCAAAGGAATAAATATTTTCTCCCCTTAATACTAGTCTACAATCATTCATCTACACAATATTTCTTACTAGTCCTGTAATATTTAGCTAATTTTTATGCTTGTTATCATTTTAAATTTAAAAATATATTACAAAATTTAAATTTAAGAATATTATACATTTTCGTGCTCTGATTCTCACACGTACGTTATTGAACATGACAGCACTTTGTGATCCCGGCTACTCTGAATGTAAAAACCGCAACTGTTACGATCCCAGAAAGAAATGCGACGGAGAGGATGATTGTGGAGACGGAACTGACGAGGAAGACTGTGGTAAGTTGAAAATACCTCATTCATCGTTCAGAATGATAACCAAATGAAACATATTTTAAAAAGATGTATTTGTATATAGCACTGATACATTGTTTGGGCTGTTACAAAAATGTTTTGACCTTCATTGGGTTAATCGTGTGGGATTCCACTTCAATGTTCAAAATCTTGAACTCCACAAAACACTAGTGAGCGAATAATCGCTTAAGCGTGTGCGTAAAACTTAAGAAGGGTTAACTACCCTTTGTTTTTCAGAATAAATAGAATCAGTTCCTAGATCGGAGCGTACAGCAAAGCCTCCACAAGTTAACTAAGCTTAACAAAAGCTAACTAAAGATATAGCCGAAGCTATCAAAATTCTAAGCAGTTGGCCTTTAGATCTTAATTAAATCGGCGAAGCCAGACAAGGGCCTAAAGTATGGCCGAGAGTAGCAAAGCTAAGAGAGACGTAGCCAAAAAGCAAACACGCGCTGGTCAGAAACTCTCTTTCTCGAAGTCTGTGAAACTTCGACTCTCACTCATTTGCATTAAGTGCGTTTCTGAAATTACATTCTGGTAGGAAATTGTAAGCTGAAACTAGAAAGATAGGATAGGTGCATAACTTAAAATAACTGTTAATAAAATTAGGATAAACCTTACAATGGATTTTAGATGCTGTGACCATAATTAACTCGTTCAGTTTTTGACTTTTCAGATGGGATTTCAGAAATAAAAAGAAAATAGAACCATCACCATCGCAGAAAAAATAATCGATTGATTGAGAAATACGTGCGAAAATTTTGGTAAACGTGAACTTAGCACAGTTTTCTTTTGGAGGGGCAGGAGAACTTCCTTGCTAATGGCGCCGATGCGCATTGTTGCCACATTTGGCAAATTCAACCGAATTCAGAATGATAAAACGAAAGGCCTTAAGTTCATGAAATAAGATAGCTTCAAACTAAACTTTATAACGACACAGAGAATTTAGATATTATCTATAGATTTATTATAAATGAAGCATGTTGGCCCAGTTAGATGGTCGCATTACGTCACCGAGAACAGTTTAACGTGTGAAACTACACCTGCGCGAAAAGCGTTATATATCTACTGTTATGTTTAAGAAAGCTGGGCAATAGATTAGTAGTACACTGTATTAAAATACATAAAATAAGCTTACTTTAATCCTTTAAACCTGGGTTTCTTCAGACTCGCTCTCCCCCTCCCCATTGGCGAATCACATGGAGGTAAGAAAGGAAGGAGGGGCTAAGCCCGCACCGCGAGTAAAGTACTGCTCCGAGGCTTCGGTCTCCAGTTTGGGTGCTTTTTGTTTACATTCAGAAGCTCCCGTTGAGAGCGCTCTGATAGTATTTCGGTACACGACAGTACCATACAAATCGAAAAACGGGACACTTCCGCATAAAAGAAACATCCAAGGGATATTAGCAATTTGTATAGTTTAGTGACATATAAGCAAAAATCACTATTTTTCGATAAGTAACAACAGCGATTTTGATTAGGAATTTGTTTTATAAAATTCTAAGCTGTTGAACTACAAAAAATATAGAGTTCAGCAAATACGTTATGCTTAAAGAATGAAAAATATCTTACGGTATCTTTAAAATTGTATATGTCTTTCAATACTCTTGATACAGTGTTCGCTACTTTTATTTTATGTTCCAAACGCATAGCGAATGCACAGAAATTAAAGATTTGCACATTCCGAAAATGAAAAATATGAAATATGTATGGGTATTTATGGTATGCTTGCGAAAAGCATGTATCCGCCTTTAAAACCCTCTTAGCGTTATGGCCGGATTATTCCGTATAGAAGGCTGCCTTCTATATTTATCACACATGAAAATTTCTGCTATTTTTTAATGTATCTGATTTTGGTTTGGATTTATATTGGAAGAAAAGAAATCAAGGTACAAAATGAGAGAGTCATTTTTTAATTAAAAACAAGAAAATAACACTTACTCATGACATTTTGAGGAACTTTGAAATTTCAGAGCTAAACCCGTAACGATCGGAGGGTTAACAAAATAAGTAAATATTTATTAAATTATTTATAAATGTGTCTGAAATGAAGGATTTATTCATTCATAAACTCCCGTGAAAGTTACTGTGAAGAAATCTAATTATTAGGTGTATCTAAATTTATAATGATTATAAATATTATCTAAATATATAATAAACTTAACATTGAATAAAAATTGAAATCCTGTTGACAAATAAGTTTATAAAACTATTTAAACAAGAATTGTTCTTACTGGAAAGCAATCCGTTAAAAGGTATCGTAAAGCAAATTCTATTAGATTCTTAAGTAATAAAGAAGAGTTTTGGGATATGTATTGTTGACATTAAGGGTAAGAAAATCTGACAAGTATAATTAAAAGAATTATTCCCTTACATTTTGTAATAACTCAGTTACAAGTTTTAAAGAATATTAAAAAAATACTTTTTAAGAAATATTCAGAGAAATTTAAGTACATGAAAATGAGCACCCATATTTTATGTATTTCACCATTGAAATAAAAGGTCCTGTAATTTTAAATGGACCAAATAGAGCATTCATTATAAACTGACTTAGATTTTTCAATTTAAAAGATGTTTCAGAACCTAAAAAGTATTAATGTAAAGGGTGTATGGGTATTTATGCATATGCTTACAAAAAGCATGTGTCTGCTTTTAACAAAATACGTAAATATTTATGAAACTATTTACAAATGTGTCTGAAATGAAGGATTTATTCATTCATAAACTTCTACAAAAGTTACTGTGAAGAAATCTAATTATTAAATGTATCTAAATTTATAATTATTATAAATATTATCTAAATGTATAATAAACTTAACATTGAACTGTAAACATAAATTGCAATCCTGTTGACGAATACGTTTATAAAACTATTTAAGCAAGAATTGTTCGTACTGGAAAGCAATCCGTTAAAAGATATTGTAAATTCTACGAGATGTGTACTTAAGGAGTACTAAAGAAGAGTTTTAGAATAAGTATTGTTGAAATTAAAAGTAAAAAAAATCTGATAGGTAGAGTTAAAAGAATTATTCCCTTACATTTTATAATAACTCAGTTACAAGTTTTAAATAATATTTAAAAAAATACTTTTTTTTATTCCCTTTCAGAAATAGTCAAAGAAAGTTAAGTAGTATTTAACGTATTTCACTATTAAAATAAAAGATTCTCTGATTTGAAACAGGCCGAATAGAGCATTCATTATAAATTGACTCAGATTTTTCGATTTAAAAGATGCCTCAGAAGCTAAAAAGTCATTTCATATTTGAGAAAGTATTTTAGGAAGAAGCTCCATAAATAGAAAAGAAATAACGCATAGTTTTAATATTAATAATACAATAAACTTTGATCTTAATTTTTGTAATCCTTAACCGAATAAAATCGAATTACGTTAAATTTTTTTTCTGATGTAATTAACGAAAGCTTCTGAAAATATTTGATTCAAATTAAACCGTTCTATGAAACTGCGCTTTTAAAAGTATAGCATTTAATTCTGTTCAGAATGAAATGTTGTTTCAAAATGTATTCTTTTCACATGCTTAGGAATCTGAAATATTGTAGAAAAGAAACTATATACATTTATATGTATATTTACGACATAACTACAAAATATTTACATCCGATCGTGTCCAAACCCGTTGATCTTAATGGTATATCACCCAATGTTTTAGTCACCACGAAGGGATCACCAGTGCTTCAAAGTCATGTGTGAGGAAAACCGGTTACCGCCTTTACTTCTTACCCCCATGGCGAATCTGAGCTATGACAGGTAGCGCACGTGCCATGAGTGCCACTGACAGGGAGTGCCATTTGGCATATTTATCTTCCTGAAACCAAATCAAAATGTGATAAACATAATTTTAAATACTTTAAAGGGGGCGTAATTTAAATTCTTCCAAAGTGCGCCATTTGATGTAAGTGCGCCACTGCCTCCTCCGAAAAAGTGTCTACAAAATGTTATTTACTTATAACTCCCTTGTAACATATTAACAAATTTCTGCTTGAGTTGGTCCTACTGCCAAATCGTTCTACAAATAACATTCCAAATATCCAGAAGACCAGTGGGAACACTCATGGTCCTCAGATGAAGCTTCTAGCGGCGAATAGACAAACGATCTGTACTAATCATAAAGTAAACCTCTACATTTGAAGGTGAAAAACGCCTCCAGTAGAGCTGAAAAATGTTAAAGACTTTTTATCGATTCTTATCCTCTATGCGATGAGGTTTTCACATCTAACGAAAAGTGAGGCTGGAAACAACTTTCCTGTCTTCTTCCACTGGAGGATTTCCTAGCCGAAACAAGTTTTACTGGACCCTGTGTCCCGGTTAGCTAGGCTAGACTTTTTGATATTGAACTGAAAATATTTCGTTAAAAATATGTCACTTTTGCGGTTATCCAAAGGATTGGGTTTTGCATATGTTAATCAGATATCCGGAAAACAAAAACTCTGGGAAACGTTTCTTTCGAAGCGCTGTTGAGGGTAAGCTTGTGTATGCGGTACCGATTTCAGAATTTGGAATCTAACCGCTAATAAAATCGCAATGAAATATATTAGCTGACAATTTTCTAAATTTCTAACACTTTTTCATAGGTTTTCCAGTAGTTAAATTCCCTGAGCAGTGTGGAAATCCGCCCATCAAACCTAAAACTACCTGGGGTGCGCCAGATAGTTCCCCAGATCGTATAGTAGGTGGTGAACCAGTAATTCCCAACAGCTGGCCATGGCAAGTATCTCTTCAATATGCCTTCAGCGATCCTAATGGTCATTTCTGTGGAGGTACTCTCATAAACGCCCAGTGGGTTGTAACAGCCACTCATTGCGTCGTAGGGTAAGTAATTTTGGTGCAAGAAATTAATTATGTGCACACTAATACGCATTCTATGCGCACTTATTGTACATATTTTTTAATACAACGCCCACGTGTTTTGCATTAAACTCCGCGATAGTTATTTATAGATAAACTAGCTTTCTACCCGCCCGCTTTGCTGGACACACTATCTATTTGAATGTGAACCTAGACTTCTTATATGGACGAAATGTCTCATTTCGAATTGATAATGAATGTACATTTTTTAAATTTAATTTCGGGAAATACTGTGCCAGTCAGTGAATCTGTCATACACAGATTGCCACATCACCCATGAGGTAATGTGTATTGGGATACGTCCCCATTATTTAATGGGGCGAGATTCCCAGTAGGCCTACAACACGAAAAATTGCCAAACTAAAACTGAGGACAGATTTTGAGAATTTTTTAAATATTTGTACATTTTTTTAAATTTATTAAATCAAATTTTTTAATCAATTATAATTATTTATCTTTCGTTTTTTATGTATGGCAATTTTTATAAACAAAAGCAACATTTTTATTTTTCATCATAATAATTTATTTCTCTTAATAACAACATTTATTTTCATGAAACTTATGATAACAATTAAACATATACAAGACTGTAATATAATATGCTTAAATTTAAGAAGCTTCTCTGTAGACAACATTCTTCGTACGTTTTTCTGGTTGAAGAACGACGAAATCTTCAGGTGAACTTACACGCCTCATAAAATTGGCCATGAGAAAAACGGTCATTTTTAAAATCTACGCCAGCTAATTTTAAACTCTGCCCTTGGGCTTTATTGATAGTCATCGCAAACTCTAACCGGAAACTGCAAACGCTTAAATCTCGTAAATTACGTAATTACGTAAAATACGTACAATTAACGAATACCGAAGTAAAATTACGTAAAAGAATTTATTTAAAATCCGTTCTTAGTGCTCGTCTACATCGTGGAATGAGTAACTATGCAAAATTTCAAGTCAATCGGGTGTATAGTTTCGGAGATCTCGTGATGAGTCAGTGGTATTTCGCTTACATATATATAGAGAGAGGAAGAGAGATAGATTGCTTTGGTTACACATTTTGCAGGGTTTTAAATAAATTTACCAGTCAGTATGATTTCTTTTAACTTCTTTCCGTAGTTCTAACCAGATGCAAGTTGGTTACTTAAGCCGAGGGTTTGAATGTTTTAGAATAAGGGCTTCTGACAGCCTCGCGTAGCAGTTACGTACTATCGCCAGCTCGGCCAAAGTTATTCCGGATTTAGCATCTTGCTAGTCGACGTTTAAACTGTGCTTCGTTAATTATCTTCAGCCGGCTTAAGTAGTCTACTTTATGTTCGTAGTCTCTCAGACAACGTCACCTATATTTGAATTCATCTTATGTTAATTCAAATACCAGTATGTTTTCTGTCGCACAAGTAGGGCCATCTGTTCATTAAAGAGTTAAATAAAAGGGTTACTTTAACCTCTTAATACTTGTCATTGCTTCAGACTAAAGGATAACTTGCTTCTTGTCTAGTAGGGTTCTGCAGACCATTAATACAAGCTCATAGAACAGCAAAACCCTAAAATTTTAAAAATATTTTTCATAGCAAACTCTTGTCTTGACACATGAAGTGAATGTATTGTTATGTTTTTCTTTTCTTCTTCGCACGTACGTCAAGGGGTTCGTGTATCTGGAGTGAATAAGGACAACACTACTTGATGGAGTATCGAAATGCACTTTATTGGCCAGTATGTTTGAAGACAACTCCAAAAGCAAGTTTACAGTCGTCGAAGAACTATTACAAACATTCTGAGACAATGAGCGTCAGACTATCAGGCTATAACGGTGGAGATAGCTTCACGGTAAAGCACCAGAGTACGGCTACCGACTCTGCTCGGTCGTTCTCGGAACTCACGTACTCTTGAGACTCTCCACGCTAGAACTGGCGATGCACTGGACGATACACAAGAGTACAGCTCCCGACTCGGTTCGGTCGCTCTCGGAGCTCAACGCACTCTAAAATAAAACTCGACAATGTACTAACTCGCGATACACTTAACAGACTCTCTCGATGCATTCGACGACCAGCTCGGCACTAGACTTCGAGACACTTGCTCACTGACTGACTATCAACTCGGTAGACTAGGCACTGACTTTGCACTGACTCACTCGCCGCGTACCAACAGAGTTTATATAGCTTTTGGCTTGTGTTCGAGAACGTTCTGGCCTAAACCAGAAGGTTCTCCATGCGTCTATAGCATATCGCCAGTTTTGTCACCAAATGGGCGATTTCTGGCCAAAGGTGGCAACCCTGCCTTCCCTTGCCATTTTCTGGCAATCCTACGCCTGCTTTGCGGGAAAGCTATCTTACCGCGCCTGAACATTTCCTAACAATATTATACCTTCCAAAAAGTATTTACCAAGTTTTGTTTAAGAGGTAAATATTCGTCGCCTAAATGATAAAAAATCTTAAATTTCTTGGCAACAAAATATCAGAATGGAGGATAGATTCATTAGTCATTACTTAATAAATGTATCAACATAAATTACTTTTAACAAATAGCCTTTCTCCCTTCTTTCAAAATAGAATTTCTACCAATTTCTAAGATAAAGGTTCGTGCATTATTTTAAATATAACATTCCAAGTAATAAAGTGTTATTGCGAAAGATTTTGTGATCCATCATTCGACAAAATCGATCAGCAAAACGTGTTTTCTTTCC
Organism: Stegodyphus mimosarum; assembly: GCA_000611955.2. NCBI lineage: Eukaryota > Metazoa > Arthropoda > Arachnida > Araneae > Eresidae > Stegodyphus > Stegodyphus mimosarum. The sequence goes on from KK113207.1 coordinate 122,593, forward strand.
CATTGTAAGGAATTGAGAACTTGCATCAAATGGCAAAAAGCAGGCTATTATCGATTTAAATCGATCAAAAAAGCGAAAGCATAAGCTTAAATATATAATACAAAATATGTTAAAGAGTTTTGATTTTCCCGATGGCTCAAAATGGCTGATCAGTCGAGATTATCAACAGAGATGGCCTATATAACGAACCATTTTATAGGGCATTAAATGAATGTGTATTCAGACTAAATGGAAAAGTTATGTGTCTTCTGTATCCTTAAAAAGTGAAAAAATAGGGAAATTTAATGTTTGTAATTAGGTATATCATGAATTAAACGCACTGTTATCTAAATCAGTCAGATTAAAAAGTACAAAAATAATATTAAGAACCGCGTCTGCTGCTTTTAAATGGTTTAGTTTGTTAATTGAAACCAGACAGATTAAATGTGAAAGAATAATATATTTTACTTTCCGAACGGCAACACATTCGAATAAAATGTGAAACAACGCAAAATCGTGTTTCGAGACTAATAGCCTTTTTGGGCTAAATATACTCATGCATAGAGTAATACTGTCAAATCTTTCAACTTGAAATTTCTATGTATTGTTCTGGCAACAATCGTTTTCCAGACATGCAACGTACGACATTCTTTGTCCCGAATAAATTATATTTATTTAGTAATTTTTTTCTTTAAATTTGTAGCATTAATAACCGGACTTCGATTGCTGGGAACAATTACAACGTAGTGTATATTTTGATAACAAAAAAAAAAAAGGCTGCATGGCGATCAGACATAAATATTAACAGTATTTATGATAACGTACACTGCGCAAAAAAAAAAGGGGAGGACAGTTCTATATCATCCGTTTTACTGGACCGATTGTCGAAATTGAAATTGCGTTTTTCATGGCTCGAAAGCGAGACTTATATATATTAGATTTATATACAGCATTATTCTAACATAGGTATTTTGACACAAAATGGGTCTTTTTCTAAAATAACATACTATTTTTTATACTTCGATTCTACGACTCAAATTATGCCTAAATATTAAATTTTGTAAAATTTGGTGCGAAATTTACGGAGAATTTAATTTGGCGACATTTTTTTTCAATTTGCGCCAAGAATAATTCACTTGGCGAACTCTTAATACGTGGCAACCTATTTTCCTATCCTTTCCATTGTAATGGAGAGGAAAAAAAGTCACATCGTTCCTACGTCTTTACAATGTGCAATGAGCGGAAAAAAATGTCACATTGTTCTTCTTTCAAATAATTTCAGCAAAATGCATAAACCACATTAGATGTTATTATCGCTTTCAACAAATATGCCAAATTTCGAAATGCGCCAATATATAAATTCACGTATATCTTCGAAAATTTTGAATAAAAGGGCTCTAATTTTTTGTAGGTATACTCAGAAATATATATACTTCAAGTTCATTGTAAAAATTTTATAGGTTATAACTCAAAATGTTTGTCAAAAAAATTTATAAAAATGTTTAAAATGGGTAAGTTTGAACTGTGAAAGAAGGAATGAAGTAAGTGTAATAAAAAAAGAGATATTAATAAATACATATCAAATTGAATTAACATTGAGGAGCTAAAATTTTGAGAGCTCATTTTTTTTAAAACTACTCTTGCAATTTTTACAAAATTTGGCAGTTTGGTATGATTTGAGTCGTAGAATCGAAATATGGGAAAAAATCGGTATGTCACATCAGAAAATATCCGATTTTGTGTCAAAATACCTATATTAGAACAATGCTATATATAAATCTGATACATATCTTAAGTTGCCGCTTTCGAGACATGGAAATGCAATTACGAAAATTTTGAATAAAAGGGCTCTAATTTTTTGTAGGTATACTCAGAAATATATATACTTCAAGTTCATTGTAAAAATTTTATAGGTTATAACTCAAAATGTTTGTCAAAAAAATTTATAAAAATGTTTTAAAAATACAAATTTTAAAAATAAATCATAAAAAATGGGTAAAGTTTGAACTGTGAAAGAAGGAATGAAGTAAGTGTAATAAAAAAAGAGATATTAATAAATACATATCAAATTGAATTAACATTGAGGAGCTAAAATTTTGAGGGCTAATTTCTTGAAAACTACTCGTGTGATTTTTACAAAACTTCGAAGTTTGGCATAATTTGACTCGTAGAATCGAAATATGGAAAAAAATGGCATGTTATTTCAGAAAAAGTCCGATTTTGTGTCAAAATATCGATATTTGAACAATGCTATATATATAAATTTAATACATATCCTAAGCCGCGCTTTCGAGACATGAAAAACGCAATTTGAATTTATGCCGCTTTCGAGACATGGAAATGCAATTTGAATTTTGTAAGTCGACCAGTAGAACGGGAGATATAGAACTGTCCCCCCCTTTTTTTACGCTGTGTTCTTAAATACGGAGTATGGGAATCATCGATAATCATAATCTCGAAAACTCCACTTTCATACAAGACATAAATGGTTCGTAACTATGAGATTTAATTGTGTGATAAAACTGAAACAAGCGAGCAAGTCCGAAATCCGAATTTCAAGTACACGGAATTATCTAACAATCGGACCTCCTGACCGCCAACAATTTTTTTGAGATTTTATTTTTACAAAGTCTAATAATGAATAATAAAATTGTTATTAAAAAAGTAGATGTGCCGTAACAGCGATTAACACCTGCTGACTAGATAGTATCATAGCGTGGCCAATGAAAATATATTCACTGACTCCGCCATGACCATGTTTTCCGACTCTCAGTGGTTGTGGACGAAGTGAAGACTCTAGAAATATTTGTTTGGATTATTTCTTTTGTTGACATACCAGCGTAGATGAAAGAAATAATTTAGATTCCGAAGATTTTAGGTTCAGTTAGCATAGCAAATTGCTTGCTTCCATATCGAATTTATTATTTTTACAGGTTATTACTATTACAGTTATCCTATCAAAATTAAAGTGTTAATTTTAGGTCAGGCTGACTAAGCAACTCGACAACTAGCTGCCTCTAGGTAGAGATGCGTTCGTGGAGGACTTTTTAAGAAAAACTGGTTCGTATACACTTTACACATGGCCAAAATACCGCGAAAAACAGTAATGCAACTAGCCAAACTAGCCACGGGATTCGATCCCAGGTCAAACTAACAGTATTCAGCGATTTTACTGTTCAGCCGCTGGTGGGCCTTCCGTTACGTCGGAATGAGTTTCCGATTCTAAAGCCGTAACAAAATCTGCATCGAGAAAGCATTTTTGGCTCATGCCTTCCAAAGGCAAAAACAAATCGCGTTATTGCAATTCAAGCTTAAGAAAGAGTGACTTCGAAATTAAAAAAACAACAAGCTTATTTCGGTGTAGACTTTGAGAGCTCCAGAAGGCGAAATTTTCCACTTAATGGAATCTGTGGATAAATTGTAAGGATCTTGAGTTTGATTAACGTTTATTTTATTTTAAAACTTTATTATCATCTCTTATTTTGCACTTCCGGCCAGAATGAACGCGTGAATATGTTTATGCAAATTGTTCTTGCTAACGCTTAAGTATTTAAATTGTGGCTTTTTGCAAAGAGCAAAGTAGAAGGAAAGAGAGCCGTTTTGCCACGAGACTTCACGCGAGCTTGCCATCAGTTACTGTCCGACTTTAAAGGCCAGAGTCTTTAGTCCTCTCGAAAGCTAAAGACGTATTGTAGTTTTCCGCAGTTTGCGTACTACGGACGTAGTCACTTAAAAGGCCAGTCTTAATGTTAGTCATCTGTGTAAAATATTAAAAATTAGCTCTTATTTAAATTTTAGTTAGTTAGTAGTCTTATATTTTTACGTTCAGACCACCAAGTGGTTGTTCTTTGTATCCCGGATTGCGGGAGCGATTGTGATATCGTGGAAAATAAAGGGTAATTTAACCCTTCTCATCTTGTCGTCTTCATAGGATATAGTTTGTAGTCAAACTCACTGTCTAGTCAGGACACGTCATGTTCGCCAAGCAGATGAGAAGAAATACAAGTCCTGATAAAATAATAATAAATGAAGATGAGTTTTGCATTGACTGCACTGCAATCAGCAATCAGTTAACAAAGGGTGAAATTTGTATTACGGTTTTAAGTCTAGAAATTATCGTTATTGGCATTGAAAAAAGGGCGAAAGAGGTTTTTGAGAGTGAACAGATTTGGTTTGATGGGAATTTGAACAGATGGGAATTTTCAACAAGGCAACCGCAGGTCTTGAAGAATGGAGCTCTGTAACTGAACAAGAAATGATGTCTATGCATAAAATTAACGCGAAAGTATTAGGGCGAAAAACGAAATAACTTAAACAATTTACGTTGCCAGAAATGTTTAATGAACCAAACAAATTATGAGTTTCAAATTTTAAGTTTTATAATTTCTTTATATTATCTTACTAGATTTACACTGATGCTCTAAAATCCGGAAAATTCTGAAGTCCGGAATCTCCGAAAGTCCAGAATCAGGATCTGGAGCTTTCTACTGTACTAAACTAAAGATGTTAATAAGATTACGTCTCAACAAAGTTTTATTCGTTTCGTTTCATATCTTTATTTAGAGTTTAGTAAATTATTTTTTTAGTTATCAAATTATCTTTTTTCTCTGTGTCTTCGGAAAATTCTGGTCACATTAACTAATCACTTATTCTAATAGCAGACCACTTACATCGTAGAGATTTACCGTACGCCACGTTTCATGAACGCGATGGTTCAAAGGAAGATTACTAGAATTTTTCTCACAAGCAGAGATTTATGCAAAAATTGAGTTTTCCTAATAAATGAAAACTGATCAATCATTCATTATATGCTTACATCATTAAGTGCAGTTTTTGAACTAATAAATATGCAACACAAGCAAATGGAAATGTTCTTCAGTTTTGGAAGACGTGTCTTTCAAACTATATTATTGAACTTTCGAACAGGAGCCCTCACCCCGGCGGCATCAAAATTCATCTCGGAGCTCACAGCAAATATAAAAAGACTCAATATGAGCAAGTGAGGATATCCAAGAAAGTGATTGCTTATCCCGATCTGGAGCTTGACGACGTGAGTACAATTGCTGATTTTTAAAATTATAAAATTATTTAATTTACAAATGCAATGAGTTTATTTAATTTATTAGATTCATTTTATTGAAGTTGATTAAAAATCATACATTTCTAAAAATGAAAGTGCTGAGTAGTTTTAAGGTTTAAGCTGACGTGGTTTTTAGGGACGACGAACTACTTTTTAAAGCCTTGCGCCACTTAATGTGATTAGGTTTGTCTGTGATTAATTAAATAGCATTAACCGAATGGTAATATCAAACGACAATAAAAAATTTCGTCCAGGGTAGTAACAGAAGTTATCTAATCTATATATATATAAAGAAGAATGTCTATTTGCGTGTTTATTCGCGATTAACTCGGTCACTTCTATAGTTATCGTCCTCAAACCTTCTACAATTCTTTTCTGGGTCCCGCAAAAAGGTCGATGTCCACATTTTTTAAACAAAAACAAAACATAAAAAAAAGCTTTAGATTTTAAATTACTTCTAAAGAGCTTTTTTTAACATTCTATGTGTTATCTTTATTTATTAAATATCATATTCTTCGCACTTAAACTATGAAATTCAGTTAAAGAACAATATCGCAAAATAATTTTAAGCTGAGCATATCTTTAAATTTTCTATACACAGTCTCACGCGCTGGAGATAAAAATGTTTTTTCTGTAGAACGTTGCCATTCCTCGCTTTGAAATCCTCGAGTTTGTTAATGAAAAATTCGTTAAAGTTTTACAAAATATGAAATCGATAATAAAACAAATTCCTGATTTCAAATTTGGGCTTCCAGATGCCCATATTTGCAGCGGGATTACGTCATTCAAAGCTCGATGGCTCTAGGTACCGTCGTTTTATCACAATGCGAGAAACATGCGTACATTTATGCACATTCTTTATTACTTAATTTCTTTAAATATAATACAGGGCTGCAATACTTGGTGGCAAGTCCTTCAGGGACAAAGCCCCTTTGGACTAACAAAAAAAAAAGCTAAAATCAAAGATATTAATTAAAAATTCTGAAAACTGTAATTTTATTCCGCAATCATAACCAAGAATTAGGCTTCGCCGCACTTAAAAAAAACATTTAAATTGTTGATAATTCCACAATTATTGAACGCAGGTTAACTAACGGCATAAAAATCTTAACCGAAACATAAGAACAACATAATTCAATCATTTTTAAAGCAAAAAATGCACAGTTTACAAAATTATAAGAATAAAAAAGCTGAGCTTACTGAGCCGAGTAACAATATATATATATTCGCACCAAAATCGGTCGCACCAAAAGTATATAAATATATATATACTTTTGGTGCGACCGATTGCAGCCGAAATGCGAGGCGCACATCTGCATGTTATGGCAGCCCTATATACAAAATTGAAATGTTCTGAGGCTACGCGTTTTTGAGTTATGCGAGTTACATACATACATACATACATACATACGTAAGTACGTGCGTACGTACAAACGAAAAAAAATTTTCAGAATCCATTTTAAATCAGTTTTCTAATTTTTTGGGGGTAAAAGAGTCCTTTGTGTCCTTACATACGGATGTTAGTCAAAAACCTCATTGAATTGCATTCGACAGTGGTCAAAATAGATTTTTTTCGTTGAAATATGGTACCCGAAATTTTTCGCGATTACAATACTTTTTTTTTACTTCGTACAAGGAAGTAAAACGACAATACGCATCCGCACATGCAGCATCAGCAGTTCTTCATTGGCCAAAAAATGTTGTGTTGACTCATACAACCTTTCCCAGTACGGTGTCCCCCTACTGAATACGTATAGTTGAAGTCTGCCAAACGAGTGGTCATACAGCATCCCCGGCTACTCTGATTAAACTTTGGCAATGTATAGAAAGAGCATGAACTAAAATGCTCCAGACGGTCTCCTTCCTTCGGTGCCCTGTTATAACGCAGCAGTTACTGCCAACCATGTCGGCTGCACATTTTATTATGATTTTGTCGTCTTCGTCAAAACGAATGACGCTGAAACTTAAATCATTTCGCCCTTACACATTTTCAGCAGTATATATAGCTTTTCTATCTCTATTTTTATATCCGTCTTCTATATAGCTATTTTTTCTTGATAATGTTGCATTTTCGATGACTAACATCGTATTTGAGGTCTTACTTCTGGAGATATGGACTCCTCCTCGATTTCGAATTCCTGAATTTGTCGTGCTGGAGACTTTCATAAGGAATTCAGCATTCAAAAGATAGTCTTATGCGTATTCAGCACCACTAATATTTTTAAATATTAGTGTAATTTTCACCTTTCTCAGTAAATTCAGAAAAAGAGCTCCCCTAAATTTCAAAATGAATTCGTCCATGTAGTAATGGATTTCGTCTTGAAAACAAACACCAATCCCCACAAATTACATACGTAGATCACACCCATTCTCTGCTTTCTAATTGTTGATCTTGCTGCCAATTTCTGATTGTTGATTAATTGCCAGTCTGATGAGAGAACCCATCGGTCACTGCGAAGTAAACACGAACTGCCTCAGTCTATGTTCTCCGAACCAGCTGCACATTTAACTTTCCTAATTATTTCTGTATGATTTGGGGCAAAAGGAGTAGCGGAGTAGCAGAAATAACAGTAAATTAATGTTGCAGAGAAGTAGCAATGACGATACTTTATTAGGTATTGCAATGTGAATAATCACTATGCGTGCTTACTGGAATTTAGGGTTTTTTCAAGAAACAATATTGTGATAGATGTACACTCATGTCCATAAATTAAGGATAATTCGGAGTCACACGGAAATCGAACTCTAAATTAATATATCACCTGTAAAATCACTACACACATCTTCAAGAATCATATGCAAATTTCGGGAAGTAACCAGATGACATCGATGGTACGTCACAATGACGAGAGTGTAAGAGAGTGATATATAAGGAATACAGGCAAAGAAGTAAAATTGTTCGCAGACGCTTTATAAGCATTTCAGCGCAATAACCGAATAGTTATGACGCAAAGGACGCATTTGGATGATTTTTTACATGGTAGAATGATCGGCCGTCTGGAATTTGGGCGTACCCAACTGGAAGTATCAGACGGAATTGCCCAGAGTGTCATCTCCAGGCTTTGGCAACGATTCCAAGATGACGGTATTGTGAGTATACGTTACAGCACGGGTCGCCCCAGAGTTACAACGCCGAATGAGGACCGGTATTTGGCAGTTACGGCCAAAAGAAACAGGCGGAGCACGGCCTCAGACCTGTCTCGTCAGCTCTCTTCGGCCAATGGTTCGACAATTTCAAGGCAGACCGTGTACAGACGCTTAGGGCAGGTTGGTCTATGTGCTCGTAGACCTGTCAGATGCGTTCCACTTACTGCAACTCACTGCCGCCTGCGGTTAGCCTGGAGTAGAGAGCATGCATTGTGGACACCACAACAGTGGGCTTGTGTGATGTTTTCCGACGAGTCCAGGTTTAGCTGGCAGTCTGATTCTTGTCGGACTTTCAATGGAGAGCACCAGGTACCCGTTCACACAAAGGAAACATCATTGAACGACACCGTTACGGTGATGCAGGAGGGCTCGTTCGGGGTGGAATTATTCTGAGTTCCATAACTGACCTGCATGTTCAAATTGGAACCATGACAAGCCAAATCTGTAGGGACGTCATTCTGGAAGAACATGTACGTTTGTTTCGGGGGGCCATGGGCGCACAGTTTGTGTTTATGGATGACAACGCCCGTCGTCACCGTGCAAACATCGTAAGCGAATGCCTTCAATCGGAACTGGCCAGCATTCTCACCGGACTTGAATCCAGTAGAGCACGCGTGGGACATGCTTGGCCGACGAGTTGCAGCCCGTCGACCTCCTCCTACATGTGTACCGAAACTTCGGAGAGCGTTGCTTTTTGAGTGGTGTAATATCCCCCAAGATCAGATCGATAATTCATCTTTCAGATCGACTCAACATGCCTAGGCGTTGTACGGACTGTATTGCATCGTCTGGGAGACATACAATGTATTAACAATCATACCAACCATGTAATATTGGTTTTTTGTAAATAGGTTTTTTTTTGTAATTTGCTCCAGGGAGAAAAAATCGCTAATTTTTTAATAATATGAAACATATAGCATCTTTTTTGTTCTTTACCTTTTGTTTTATAAATAAGCTTTACAAATAAGTCAAATTTGTTTTGCTTCTAACTCTTCCTTTGCCTGATTTTGCATTATCCTTAATTTATGGACATGAGTGTAGTTTATCCATGACCTCCGCTTTTCGTTTTTTATGATCTTACTGTAACGCCTCCTTTGGAAATTAAATTATTTGCAAAATGTTTCCCTCCTGATGTACGGACCATAAAATTAGTAAAAAAAAGGGGGGCGAAATACACGGAGAAGTACGGTATACATTTCTTACTTTAACATTTAAATAACTGTAGAATTCTACAAAATAAATCAAAGTAAAATACTGTAAATGTTCGTGCAGTTAAAGCATATCCTTTAAAAGTCTTTCTACCTGATTTTCGGATCAACTTTCTTTACAGATCAGGAGATATTCTATGAACGACGATGTCAGTCTCATCAAGTTGAATGCACCAGTGAAATTCAACAATGGTGTACAGCCAGCCTGTATGCCACAGCTTGGCTGGCAACTGCAGCCGGGTACTATTTGTTATGTGACAGGATGGGGGGAGAGCAGAGGTAAGGAGATATCATTATCCCTTTGTACTTTTGACGTATTTAGGCACTAATTTTAACTATTCCTGAGTAAAAATGGTCAATTTCACGATAATAACCACAGGAAAAACATTGCATGCTAACATTCAACTGGAAACACATTAAAGCAAGTACCCGGATCCGATATTAAACATAAATTTTACATTTAGCGTCTGCAAATCTAGTTTGCATTAATTTTTGATTTTAACTAGAATAATATACAGGGTGGTCATAAAGAAACTTTGCCAGCATCTGCACTTCTAGCGTCCGTTCCGGTTAACCGATCGGGATGAGATTGCAAATATAATTATTCGGAGGTATGCGCTCGAGAATCTGTGAATGGCAATACAGGGGCGCTCACGGTTACGGTTATAGTTACAGAAACTCAAAAATATCGAATGGTAACGCCAACTTTTTTCGGTCGCAAAATGTTCGGCGCATGCGAAACCCCTAAACAGCTTTGGAACGGTACCGATATGTCCAAAGACGGACGTGTTATGCATACACAAAAAAGAGTTCTGAAAACCGGCCAAAGAAACATGATCTGGAAGCACGAAGAAAATTTGCATATAACAGAGGCAAGATACCAATCACAGAAGCCGATTGCCAGATATTCAGCGTAAGAAAACGTTAAAATGCCAGGCGGGTACGCGAAGTCGTCATTCGGGAACTCGCACATGGCGACGAAATCACTCTTCCTGGGAAAGTTCATGGTGAATTGATAAAACTGAGTGATCAAAATGGGATGAACGCTACTACCGGAATTGCGTAGGCGGAATGCACTCGATGACATCGTTTGGATGCAAGATGGCGCACCTCCACATATAGCGAGGTTTGTTAAAGGCTCCTGGAACAGCATTTTGGTGATCGCATCATCTCACACCATTAGCCCTTTCCGTGGCCTCCGCGATCTCCCGATCTGCCGCCTAAAGATTTCTGGTTTTGAGGATATCTCAAATCCAGAGTTTACATGTGCAGTCCGCACTCTTTGTCGGATTTAAAGGATTCTACACCGCGTGAGATTGCAAACATCCCTCATGCCATGTTGCGTTCAGGGATGTCCACCGTTTCCCGATGCAATGCATACTTGCCTGTGATGGCACCCATATGGAAAATGTTTGATCTAAATAAAGATGTTCTTTTGCCCGATATGTGTTGTCATCGGTGATCGGTGTCTTGTCTCTGTCATATGCAAATTTTCTGCGTGAGCCCAGATCGCGTTTCGCTGGCCGGTTTTCAGAACTCTTTTTTGTATATGGATAACGCGCCAGTTTTTGGACATATCGGTACCGTTCCAATGCTGTTTTAGCGTTTTTGCGTGCGCTGAACATTTTGCGACCGGAAAAAGTTGGCGTTGCCATTCGACATTTTCGATTTTCTGTAACTATGACCGTAACCATGAGCGCCCTGTGTTGCCATTCACCGAATTTCGAGCGCATAACTCCGAATAACTATATATGCAATCTCATCCCGATCGGTTAACCGGAACGGTTGCTAGAAGTGTAGATGTTGGCAAACGTTTCTTTATGACCACCCTGTATAATAATTGAGAAGATCTCAAAAATCTGCACCTTGGTGGCCTAGTCTACAAGATTTGCTGCAGAAAACAATTTCGTTTAAGATTTAACCCTTTGACTACTAACGGAACATATAATGTGCCACAAAAGTTTAAAAAACTACTACTGCGTTAAAAAGCACTTAGAATCTCCTGAATGTTGGAGATCATCATCCAATAACTGGAAAATCAAGAGGACGCTGTGCTAGTTGTACACAAATGAAAATGGAAATAAAATCCCAAATGCTAAGTTTACCTTATTTATGACATATTTTGTTCACTTGGAGGAAACTGAGACGTCACTTGGACGAATTTTTTTTAATTCGTAGTCAAAGGGTTAAAATCCTGGTATGACGAAAGTGAACGATAAAAAGAACGGAAAGAATCTAGAAACACTTCTTAGTTAGGAAACATAGGATCTTTCATTTATTCCCGTGTATCTTCACTCGTACATTAATAGATTTGACTCCACTATTTTTCAAAATCTTTAATTTATCTTTAACATTTAATCAATCTGTTATTTATTAACAAACTTAGCAATTTAAAATCAATAAACAGGCTTCTTAACACCTTTAAGCTTTATTTCATTCTTTTTAATAATGCATCTTATTGCTTTAAACTTAAAAAGAAAAAGCAGTTCAATGAAATACTTGAATGCATCCAAAAGATAAGTTTTCTAAAATTTGCGGCTTTCCTATAGTTATTAAAATAAACAACTATAGTTACAAAATTTACGACATCCCATGTTACATTTTTCGCGAAAGTTTCGTAGCTTTATCTTCCGATATCAAACGTAGGTTGTCCAAACCATTTTGGGGGAAAGAAATTTTAGCGTAATTTTATTTAAAAGAAGACAGAGAGAGAAAGAAAATCGGTTATACGTCACCGAAGACTTGCAAGTTGTTTTGAGTAACAATGTTCATCCAAGAATTTTTCGTCACTGCTTATTTACTAAATTAATCTTTTACATGTAGAGCCTACGAAGTGATAGGAAACAGCCAGAAATTTTATTCAGTGGTTTTTGTGAAACATTATTTAAGCTTTAGAAACCTGTATCCATACAAAATGCAGTTTTTGCAATTATTTCAGATTATTTTGAAGAATAATTTTGTAAAATATGTTTTCACTACTCCTCTCTCCTCGACATTTCCCCCTCTATTAATTGTTTCAAAAGACATATGTTAGATCGTTTCAGATTAGATACTGGAACTTAAACAATGTAAGTTCAAGTCTTATTTTTTTCTGTTTAGGATCCGGAGGAGCAGAATTCTTGAAACAGTCTGATCAAATGGTCCAGTCTAAACAAAACTGCAGCGTTAACGAACACACTCAAATATGTGTTGCAAAACACCAAAATTCTCCTTGCCATGTAAGACGCTTTCTTTATCTTTTCAAGTACTTTACTATTGAATATACATACATACACACACACACACACACACACATATATATATATATATATATAATAATTCACAATAAATTATAATAAGAAAACTTTCCATATACCATCTCCAAAAAACAGAAATTCAATTTAAAACCATCATTCGAAAAGGTATTTTTCAGAATTTTAATAAGAAATTAAAAATAGAATTTTCTAGTCCTCCTTTGGTTTAAAAACAGTTAAGGAAAAACTTAAATCGCAAAAATGCCAAAATTAAAAAAAAAAAAAAAAAAAAACGCACCACGACGCACAGGTTTCGACGGAAAATGCAAAATTTCACATTTTGGCTGCCAATGAATGAACGTTTGTCGCTACAGCGCATCTGATCTGCGCAACTGGCAGGAGATTTAAGAGGAGAAATTAGGATTCCAGGTCATAAATTCTTCACGAATTTTATTCCGTGTAGTCAGGCAGATAGTAACTATGCCTCGCATACAGGTGCGATATGCGCAGATGTCAGAATTTGAGAGAGCTCGGGCAGTTGGGCTCAGAAGCCGGTTGGCCTTATCGACGAATAGCTCGACATTTGAGCAGAAGCGATGCCACTATTATACGATGTTGGCTGCAATGGGTGAACTATGGCCGCACACAGCGTCAAGAAGGAAGCGGTAGGCCTAGAGAAACGACAACACGTGAAGACAGAGCAATCGTCAGAGCGGCACTCACAGCCCCAGATGCATCATTATCATCGGTTGTACGTGCGACTAGTGCTTCAGTGACCGCAAGAACCATTCATAGAACGCTCACAGAAAGGGGACTGAGGTCACGGCACCCTTTGTGCCAACTACCATTGACCTCTGTACAACGTCAAGCCCGTTTGCAGTGGTATCGGGCTCATTGCCACTGGAATGTCACTGATTCAAGTAGAATAGTCTTCAGTGATGAGTCCCGCTTTGAACTCAGCCCCGATGACCTGCGAAGGCGAGTCTAGAGACGCCCCGGAAAGCGGTGTGATACCAACCTGACTGTCTTCTGGCAGACAGGCCGACAACCAGGAGTGATGGTCTGGGTGACATTTCATTTCATAGTAGGACCCCTTTGTTTGTCATCCGTTGCAACCTTACAGCACAGCGGTACGTTGACGAAGTTCTAAAGCCCGTTGTGTTGGCCTTCATGTCACGCCACCACGGGCTTACATTTCAGCAAGATAATGCCCGCCCCCTCACTGCATATATTTCTACTGCTTGCCGAACATTACCTTGGCGTGCAAGGTCGCCAGATCTCTCTCATATTAAGCATGTTTGGAGCATTATGGGCAGGGCCCTCCAACCAGCTCGGGAAGTTGACGATCTAACGCGTCAATTGGACAGAATTTGGCACGATGTCCCACAGGAGGACATCCGTAACCTCTATCAATCGATGCCAAGCGGAATAACTGCTTGCATAAGGGCCGGAGGTGAACAAACGCGTTACTGACGTTTTCGCTTTGTGAAGCTCTATCACTTCAATAAATCATCCAGTTTTTCTCAAACTGTAATCATTTGTTTTTCTGTACATGTACATCACTTCTATCGATTTTTGTCCCATTGGTATAACTCCTTCTTGGTGCGTCGTTTTTTGTCTAAGAGCGTATTATTAAGTATTGAGAAACCAGTTATTGGCATTGATAGCAGATTAATCGACTTATCAAGGGAATAAACCAATCTACTATCAATTAACAACAAC
>KK113207.1:136993-147072 GCA_000611955.2 Stegodyphus mimosarum
GAGTTAGTATCAAATAATTTGCTAGATTTAAATCATAATTCACAGTTGATAGTCAATCAAAATTAAGACGTTAGTTCACTTAAACCAAAAGAATATATTAGTATATATTTGAAGAAAAAAAGTATATATTTAATAACAAATTTCAAAATCATAAGAAGACTAAAATTGAAATCCTCCATACGATTTAAAAATTAAAAACTTGTAGTAAATACGAAATTTAAAAATCAAACTAGTAAGCAAAACTTAACCAACCTGCCAGCCAAATTTTAAAGCCAAATGACCGGAATGCAAGTATTAAGGGATGGAAGTAAAAGCGTTGTCGAAATATGTAGTTTTCTTTTTAAGAAAGTTTAGCCTAAATTCGCGACAAAACTGTAAAGTTCCTTGGAGATAATACACAGAGAGCAGGCTGTTACTAATATAAAACTCAAAAGACGGAAGAAATTTTTTTAAAAGATTACAAGCACCACAAAGTTTAGAAACTAATAGACGAAATGCGCAATTGCTGCAGGTTCGCAAAAAACGAAAAAAATTCTAAGAGAAAGGTAAAAGGGGAGTTTCAATGCATGTTTTACAGTTTCTTTTCTATGAAGGTCCTAACTATTATGTATCTCGAAGAAAGTCCCACCCAAAGGTAGTACAAGTAAAAATTTTACGATATTGAAAGCATAGTAAAGAAAATAAAAATAAAAATAAATGTGGATCCGTTCAGTTCAACGTTTCGAACAGAACTTATGAAGGGAAAGGTGCTTGAAGCCAAAAATCAAGTTAATCAATGAGTTCCGATTGCAAGTTTCGTTCCTCTGAGACATTTGAGATTGAGGACTGTAAATTTCGAAATACATTTTTAATTTGGAAAATCTTTCAGTGACTCTCAAATGCTCAGACCTTTCCCCGACTTGTATTCGTAACCCTTAAGACAAGAAAAAAATAACATAAAGACAGATACTCAAAAATACAAATTAAGATTGAAAATACAAAAAAAAAACTATTTGCACTCCCTATATACTAAGAAATTTCTCCATATTACATCTCCAAGCAACGAAAATTCAATTTAAAAACATTGAAAAGGTATTTTTCAGAATTAAAATTTTTTTAAAGTTTTTTTTTTTATACAGAATTTTTAGTCTAACTTGCTTTAAACACAGTTAAGGAAAAACTAAATCGCAAAAATGCCAAAATCAAAAGTAAACTTTTTAAGCATTGAAAAATCAATTATTGTTATTGATAGCAGATTAATCGACTACTCAAGGGGATAAACCAATCTACCATCCATTAATAGTAACTAAAATAAGAGAGAGTGTTTCATCTTACTTCCAAATAAGCGTCAAATTATTTGCTAGATTCAAATCACTAATTGATACTGAATCAAAATAAAGATATTAGCCACTAAACCAAAAGAATCCTGTTAAAAAGCAAATAATCTTTAAAATTAAAATTTTTTACTAAGAACACAATTAATCTGAACGAGATGCTTACTTTAGAAGACCTATCCCCTACATTCTCTTTTCATTTCAAATACAAAAGTAAAAACAAAAGTAGATTCAAGAACAAATTTTAAAAAAATCATAAGAAGATTAAAAGAAATAATCCATGAAATTAAAGTTAAAACTGTAGTAAAAATTTAAAGGTTAAAAGTTTATCCCCTTGATAAGTGGGTTAATCTTCTATCAATAACAATAACTGGTTTTTTAATACATAAAAAGTTTGCTTTTGATTTTGGCATGTTTACGATTTAGTGTTCCTTAACTGTGTTTAAAGCAAGTTGGACTAAAAATTCTGTAAAAAAAAAAGTTTTTTAAGTTCTTAAAAAATATTAAATTCTGAAAAATATCTTTTCAATGTTTTTAAATTGAATTTCCGTCGCTCGGAAATGTAATATGGAGAGTTTTTTTATTTATAATTTATAGTAAAGTATTGCTTTATTACTTTCCAGCTTTAGCGCAAGTCTAAGGCTTATTAATTTACTTTTAATTACTTTCATTATGAATATATATATTGGGAGTGCAAATAAGTCCCCACTATTTATATAAAAAATTGGGCATTTATTGTGAAAGAACGGTACATCATGTTTTGTTCAAATTCTTCCTATTTTCCTGCCATGATCAGGAAACCGAATCGGAAGAAGACTTTACCTTTCGAGGTTATTCGCAAACCAACCAAACTTTTGGTATCTTCATACGATGTGAAGGGCTGTTCAGACAGGCCAATCGGAACGAGTGTTAGTCAGAAGGAATAATGTTTGGTGAATACAACAGATGAGGGAAAACTTTTCATTTGACTGTTTTCGAGTTGGTTTTGACAGCCTGTGGATGAGCCTTATCAGGAAGCAGTCTGGAGTTCTCATGTCTGGAGTAGCAGTGGCGCATTTTTCTTTAAGTGCTCGGCTAACAAGGGGGATTCCCTACTCGTCATCATCGATTTTGCTCAAATTTATAGGACATGCAGAGCTTGGAGAAAGTGAGAACTCCAGATGGCCAAGCGTTTCGAAAATAAAAATGTTAACGCGGCTCTCATACCGTATAAGCCATTTAGGTTAGCATGTTTGCCAAACAGCGGTTGGCGTAGCGGTAAGACCTCGGACTAGTAATTCGGTGATCTTGGGTTCGACTCTCCGTGTGGAGACTTTTTCTTTTTCTCAATTTTTATAATATTCTTTTTCCGTTCTGTTATCACTTCAGAAATTTCTGATGAGATTAGCTTTTCTTCGGCCAAAAGATGCAAACAATAATCCATCGCCGTCTTCAATCATTGCTTCGACGCTTCGTTGTGGATGCTATCGTCTGGCTCCTGTTCTTCTTCCGTCGACGTTCGAGGCATATGAATAGTATCACTTTTGTCCAACATTTTCGATTTTTCCACAATATTTTCTTCACAATTTTATTTCACAAAAATTTCGATATCTTCCAGAATATTCTCACAATATTCTCGCACAATTCAAGTTACTTGGCCAAAAGCTAGCAAACGAATGAGCTGTCTAGCTAGAGTCGTCCTTAATGGTCAGTGACACCTTTTTTCTTACCTGCGCCAAGAATCTATTGTTCATGTACAGCCGCCAGGAGCAACCTTCAAGCGAAAACGAATCTTATTGTGAAACGACTATTCACATTTATGGCATATTCCCCAAGGAGAGGGAAATAGCTAATAAAGGAAAAAGAAGAATTCCTGTTTGAACATGTCGGGAAAGTTCACAGTTTGGCCACCTGGAATTCCCACTTTGGGTACTTTCATTTCTAGCAAAGCCCTGCATGTCCTATAAATTTGAGCGAAATCGGTGATGACGGGTAGGGAATGCCCCCTTGTAAGTCTCATCAGTTGTGTTCGGCAGAGAGCCCCAGTAATGGTTCCGTTCGGTTGGAGCGGTTGATAACACATGACACCAAGTTGATCCCACCCTATACACACAGCATGATTTTCCCCATGAATATTCGGTTGACTGTCGATGTTGGGGCATGGCAAGGTGGTCCACATGATTTCTTCTTCTTCTTGTTATCTTAGTGGATCCATTTTTTATGATCAGTAACTATACCACGCAAAACCCTTATCGTTTATGCCTGGCAAACGGCATTTCACGTGTAAAAGTCGGCGTTCAACGTTTCTTGGCTTCAGTTCATGTGGAGCCCAATTTCATAGCTTTTGAATCATTCCCAACGATTTCAAACGATGTGAACTTTTGTTGAGTCACTCCTAATGTAAGTGCAAGTTCTTGTGTTTGGAAGGAAACACTCACGAAAATTTCTCTTGCTTAAGGCAACTTCATATGCCGCTACAGGCAATCGATGCGCCACACTGCAGATTTTTTCATATTAAAGAAGAAAATCCCAAGCTCCCACAAATGATGCTTATTCGACTCAAAACTCGACATTTTCGCAAGAAAAAAAATATATGATGGTGATGCAATATCATTAATATTACAAGATTATGCTGTTATAAGGTATCCAATCTTACAATATGACGTTTTACATCAGTTAATTTTAACCATAACTTACTGGTGGCGCTACGTTGGTATCCGCCGAAAACATCGCAAACGAAAACTTTGCGGAGATAACAACGCAAGGCGAAAACATTGTGGAACAAAACATCGTCGGAGAAAATAAAACAAAGAGAAAATATCGCAGTTCTAAAACATCGTGGTACAAAATATCGTCGTCGAAAATAAAGCGGTTCAAAAACTTCGCAGTTTAAAAACATCGTCGTCGAAAATATCGTGGTAAAAAATAAAGAACCTACAAATCATCGCATGCCGATAACATCGCACACATGCGTTTTTCGGGCTTTAATAATTGTAAAAGGATACTCGCATAATGATTTATTAGAGCAAGGTGGAAAGGAGGATAATTTTTTACTTTAATATTTTTTATTAACTAATAAATATTTGTTGAAAATGTAAAATGGAAGCTTAAGCATGGAAATTTAATGCAACTTGTAGCACTTAATAGAATGTTAAACTAAATTAGTTAATTAACAAAGATCATTAATAAATTATTTTTCACAGGTAATATTTCATGAAAAGTATAGTCTAAAAAAAGAATAGGAAAAGGAAGATAACTGCATGACTTTATCTATAAAAAATTACTAAGTCAGTTATGAGATTATTTTCTTCACTTTTGTCAATTTGATACTCTTATAGTAAAAATTATTTCTTGTTTTGTTTAAATTTCTTGTTCCGTTTTTGAAAAATTTATTAATTAATAAAAAATATGAAAGTAAAAATTATCCTTCTTTCCATCGTGCGCTCACAAATCATTATGCGAATATCCATTTACAATTATTAAAGCCTGAACAGCGTATGTCTGCGATGTTATAGTCAGGCGATGATTTGTACGTATTTCTTTTTACCACGATATTTTCGACGACGATGTTTTTAAACTGCGAAGTTTTTGAACCGCTTTATTTTCGACGACGATATTTTTGTACCACCACGTTTTAGAACTGCGATGTTTTCTCTTTGCTTTATTTTTTCCCACGATGTTTTGTACCACGGCGTTTTTGACTTGCGTTGGAGTGTCGGAGTTGGACTCTTCGGAGTTCCCCCGTGGGGGGGGGGTGTACACCAAACAATGAAGATAATGCTATTCATTTCTTCCAAGAGTATATAATATATTGCCAAATAGCACTCAATGTTCCAATCTACACGAAATCGATTTTCATTCGAGTCAATCAAAGAGCGCATGGCGATGTTACAGTAGCAAGCTACATTGCAATATCAAGACACCATTTGAAGTCGTACTTAGCGAAGTTCATGTTTCGAAGCTATAGGGTAAGAAACCTTTCGAAGCTATTTTAGAAATTATTACCAAACATCCCCCCCAAGAAAAGATAAATCATTATATTAATTATTGCCAAAGTTATCCAGTCCTTCTCCAATAATATGTAAGTGGAGAATTTTAATTGTTGGCAAGTTAATTTTAAAGTTTGTATTTTTTTCATGAAATATTTGAAAATTTTTCAGGGTGACAGTGGTGGGCCACTTTCATGCAGACTCGGAGATAAATGGTACGTGTTTGGAGCTGCTAGTTGGGTCACAACGACTAACTTCATGACTGGCTTGTGTACGGGACCGGGTGCTAAAACCGTGTACGCAAATGTTGCGGATAAAGCGGAATGGATAAAGACCATGATTGACAGATACAGCTGAAAATGAATGTTCCTTGTGCTTTGTATAGGATTATTACCAATGATCAGTAACGAACGTTAGCAATAAAATCTTATGCCGACTTGTCTTTAGGGTGTTTTATTCACTTCAACGAAGAGTCCACCTATTGAAGAGGAAGCGATGTGTACAAATGAAAGTATATATATATATATATATATTGCGCTTTGCATTTTGTAAGATTTCAGAAACACCACTTACATTGCTTAATTAAACACACATATAGTAGCAAATTTCCTTTATTGTGAGTTTTAAGATTGGAGCCTTTCCATGTGATGTAGAACTGTATTATACTCATGAACATATACATGTATTATACTCATGTCCATAAATTAGGATAATTCGGAGTCACGCGGAAATCGAACTCTAAAATAAATATATCACCTGTAAAATCACAACACACATCTTCAAGAATCATATGCAAATTTCAGGAAGTAACCAGATGACACAGATGGTACCTCACAATGACGAGAGTGTAAGAGAGGGATATATAAGGAATACAGGCAAAGAAGTAAAATTGTTCGCAGGCGCTTTATAAGCATTTCAGCGCAATAACCGAATAGTTATGACGCAAAGGACGCATTTGGATGATTTTTTACATGGTAGAATGATCGGCCGTCTGGAATTTGGGCGTACCCAACTGGAAGTATCAGACGGAATTGCCCAGAGTGTCATCTCCAGGCTTTGGCAACGATTCCAAGATGACGGTATTGTGAGTATACGTTACAGCACGGGTCGCCCCAGAGTTACAACGCCGAATGAGGACCGGTATTTGGCAGTTACGGCCAAAAGAAACAGGCGGAGCACGGCCTCAGACCTGTCTCGTCAGCTCTCTTCGGCCAATGGTTCGACAATTTCAAGGCAGACCGTGTACAGACGCTTAGGGCAGGTTGGTCTATGTGCTCGTAGACCTGTCAGATGCGTTCCACTTACTGCAACTCACTGCCGCCTGCGGTTAGCCTGGAGTAGAGAGCATGCATTGTGGACACCACAACAGTGGGCTTGTGTGATGTTTTCCGACGAGTCCAGGTTTAGCTTGCAGTCTGATTCTCGCCGGACTTTCATATGGAGAGCTCCAGGTACCCGTTACCACCAAGAAAACATCATTGAACGACACCGTTACGGTGGTGCAGGAGTGCTCGTTTGGGGTGGAATTATTCTGGGTTCCAGAACTGACCTGCATGTTCAAATTGGAACCATGACAAGCCAAATCTATTGGGACGTCATTCTGGAATAACATGTACGTTTGTTTCGGGGCGCCGTGGGCGCACAATTTGTGTTTATAGATGACAACGCCCGTCCTCACCGTGCAAACATCGTAGGCGAATGCCTTCAAACGGAGGATATCACCCGTATGGACTGGCCAGCATTCTCACCGGACTTGAATCCAGTAGAGCACGTGTGAGACATGCTTGGCCGACGAGTTGCAGCCCGTCAACCTCCTCCTGCTTGTCTACCGGAACTTCGGAGAGCATAGCTTTTTGAGTGGTGTAATATCCCCCAAGATCAGATCGATAATTTGATACTCAGCATGCCTAGGCGTAGTATGGACTGTATTGCATCGTCTGGGAGACATACAATGTATTAACAATCATACCAACCACGTAATATTGGTTTTTTGTAAAGTTTTTTTTTTGTAATTTGCTCCAGCGAGAAGCAATCGCTAAAGGAAAACAATTGTCACAATACATGAAGTATGGGTGAATTTAAATGATCGTAACAAAAAAAGAGCCATTTATTATCATAAAATTCAAGAAAAAATTGTAAGTACATGATTCAAAGAATCGAAAGAAAGTTTTTCTAAGGGATTCATGATTGTTGCTGGTTTTTCTTATAATGGCAAGTTAAAAATAAAGAGAGTGCAAAAAAATGTCAAGATTAACTCCAAATACTATCGGGAACATATTTCATCGCCCATTTTTCTGAATGAAATACCATCGCTTTACACACATTGCCATCCATCTGCGAGACTCCATCAGGACAAAGCTAGCAGTCACACACCAAAATCCACCGTAAATTTCCTAAAAGAAATGGAACTAAAAACTCGTATGAAGGCCATACCCATATTAAATTTCCCTACTAAATTTCCCGATGTGTCAGCTATGGATTTTTGTGCTTTCGGACTTTTAAAAACTGCATTATCCAAACGTTGTCCCAAAACCCTAACAGGACTCTGGAAAGCTGTTCGGGAGGAATGGGATAAAATACCTCTTCTGACACTTCAAAAGGCATTGTTATCCTGGAAACTGCTGTGTCGAAAGATAGTTCAGAATAAGGGATGTCAAATAGAACATTTAAAACACAAGAATTTTATGTAATTTAATTTTGTGAATACAATATACATCGTCTAAAAAATGTGCAAACAGCCTCTGTAGAATGCCTTATTTCATCATCAACCCATCTCTATTTCTATTGAAATGACATTTCATAATTGACTTTGAAATTCTCAATTATGTTTATTATCTTATTATAAAGATTTTCAGTAATTCTAAATTATATTAGGAAATCTGCATTTGGATGATTAAGTCTTTGAGAAAGGAAGCAGTTACTCATCTCTTGGCAGTTATCAAAATCTGTTGCTTAGAATGAAATAGCTAACTTAGTTTTGACTTTTACCAAACAAGGCTTAGCCTCTTTGACAATCAAATTTGGACCATTATGTATTATTTTGTTGACATTATATTTTCTGATGATGTAATACAGACTTCATTTATGTAATTATTTCAGTCTGTATTGGTGAAATTCATGTATCAAGCTGTTTATTGTATTGTTTATATTTTCTCTGGATTATCAAGTTGACATCTTTTAATCTCTTATCATTATTAGTAGCCACAAGAGAATAAAGTATGAAAAAATATCACATTCCACTGAAAATAGAAAACAACTAATGCGATTTCTTGGTTTCCAAGGGATGTAAAATCTTCTGAGTTTTTTTTTTTAGAGAAAAAACTAAATTAGAACAAAATGAAAGATGGAACACACATTAGCTGAACTGGGGGTATGGCAGGAATTTTGTTTTTCTTTTCCTGATGAAACAAACCAAGGAATAATATGATAAAGTGTTTTTAACAATATTAGAATGAGGCTTAGCAAAATCATTATCAGTTAGGGCAGTGATTCTCAACCTGGGCAATCGAAAACTTACATTGGGCGATTATTTAACTATATGCTTTTGGGGGGCGATAGTCATTTTGCGTGGGCGAAATCATTTTGAATATCCGCTTTCAGTGATGGGCCGCTGCATTTTTATATTGCGTTGTGAAAGAAGCGAGTAAAACATTTTGTAAAACTATATTGTTATCCTTTGGTATTTAATTGCTACAATGTATATTCAATGTTTTATATGTCTCCCTAACGGGCAAAATTAATTGGAATGTGAATACAAAGTTGCATCGTACAGTCCGGTATTGCAATCCCTAGTGCGCATGTCTTAGATTCGCTTTGCGTGTGCAACGATTTCAATCATTTAGTCGAGCAGTCAGTAATGAGTATTATTAAATTTGAATTTTAATGTGATCTGTTGTGCTCTCGCCATATATGATATTTGCATTATTTTTAAAATAAACGTATTTCATTTTGTTCCGTATATCATAGGTAAGTTAATTATTACTTATAGGAGAGAGTTGCCATATGCATACTGGTCACCTAATGCGTATTAGGTCATTTATTTCTAAACAAAGGCTTTATATTGTAAGTTCTAATTAAATCGATAAAGTAGGAACAAAAATTCCGTTACAATAATTGTTTTGTTGTGAATTATAAGAGATTGAAGAAATCAGGTGAGTTTTCTGAGCTTTCTTTATAAGATAAATCTGATCCTATGCTCTGTTGTAGAAAAAGTTATAGAGGGCGCTGCGCCGCCAATCTACTCAGTTAATTAAAATGTTTTAGGGTAGAGAGAGAGTGTGTTGATCGTAGATGGGTGTGGTCATAGAGAGGTGTTATTTAAATCAGCTATTGTGTAACTCCCACCAATCTGTAAATATTTGTAAATATATTTTGCTTCATAAAGTACAATTAGAAGAAAGTAAGTGTCTTAATTCATCTCAGCATGACACTAAAAAATACCACCGATGCGACGAGTCAACAAACGGCCAACAAGGTGAGTGGTACAATTTCTATTTGCATGCTATTTACCTCTGCAAATTAAAATGAGTCTCGAAGAAACTGTTGAGCGAAATAGAAAAATTAGAGGTTCGGTTCGAACCAGCGTCACAAAATTGATTAAGAAACTTGAAGACGAGTTACAAAATAATGAGAATCTAAATTTAGAACTGTTGCAGGAATCGCTTTCAGTGTTAATCGAGAGAGAAACTAATTCGTTAAAATATGATGACGTTATTAATGCTCAAAGTACTGTGCAAGAATTTGAAACAGAAGTAGAACATTCTTTAGAATACAGCGAATCCATCATTAGATGTAAATC
>KK113208.1:0-23204 GCA_000611955.2 Stegodyphus mimosarum
GCACATCAAATGAAGAGGAGATTTATTTTTAACGTTTGTAAGATATTAAACAGTTTCACAACATTGTTCTTGCTTTGTATTATGCATATCATTTCGAAATAAAGATCACTTATTGTTCATTGCTGTCTCTCTTTGTTTGGCGAGTTTCATCACTTTCTAGTCACTCCTTCTTGGTGTTGTATTTTCAGTGTTGGGCAGTGTAATACTCTTATTTAAAACCTCAACAACAGCATATCATTTATGTCAAATGGCAAAAAATATATTTAAATCAAATTTGGATATGAAGATTCCCATATCAATCATATCACAAAAACATACAAAGGAAGAAGTTGTGGTGCAGCTCCTGAATCACAACTGATTAGTCTCCATTTCTATTTATGCACACATATTTGTTTAAAACAGTGCATTTCCTTTGGGAAGAAAATATAATAAACATATTTAATACATTTGTCTAGCAGCTGTGAAACAAAGCAGGTATTTGATTTCAATTTATTTTTAGAATTATATCTCGTATTGTCTAAAAATAGCTATTTTTAAATAATAGTATGATTTTTCTCAATTCACACTAATTCTAGCAGATAATATGTCTTTTGCAATTTTTTTAACAAACTTTTACAGGTATATTTCTGGTACAGAGACTTTGGTAATTTTTTTCCAATTTTATTCTGGCAAAAAGGTAGTCTGAGTTTAAATATGCATATTTTACATGATTTGCCATTGTTAGATCTTTAGACATAGGCTTTTTCAAAAAGTAAAGATACATCTCAGACAGCAAGAAAAGAAATAGTTTGTTTAGTGGATTTGCAACATTAACTGTAGACCTGAATCTTTTGCTTTCTCTTCACTGTCATTCATTATTTCTCCACCGAGTCTGATTCAAGTAGTACATTTGTATAATGGCTGTATCAATTCAGAATCTGGTCAAATGTAAAATGTATTCCATCATACATTTTCTTATGTAAAAGTTAAGTATTCAGCAGATATTCACAAAGAAACTGCTTCTGTCTATCAGAATATTAAGACTTGACAAAACATAACAAAATGTGTCATGCTTTCTCTCTGGAAGTAGGAGACCGATGTTCATCATGAACACAGAGCAGGTATACCATCTGTGGTCTCTGATGCCCTTCTTCAAAGAATAGAGAAAGCAGTTAGAGCAAATAGACATCTCACATTGAAAGAATATCATAAAATCATACCAGAAGTGTCTATGGCAGTTCTTTATGAGAGTGTGACTATGACTTTAAGATACCAGAAATTGTGGGCATGCTGGGTTCTGGGAATGTATACAGAAGAACAAAAAATGAAAAGGAAAGGCTTTGCACTCAACTTTCTCACATGCTATGCAAAAGCAGGTGTTGAGTTTCTTAATCACATTCTAACTTATGACAAAAGGTGGGTTATAACCTTAACCAGAATCCAAGCAACAGTCAATGCAATGGGCACCATTTGAATTCCCCAAAAGCCAAGATATTCAAAACTTCAACTTCAGCAAAAAATAAATTGTGGCTTCCGCTTTTTGTGACACACAAGGCCTTCTTTCAATTGACTTCATGCCTCCTGGCACCATAATTAATGCTGATGCATACTGTAGGAATTTTGAGATATCTTAGATGGACAATTCAAAACAAGCTTAGGTATGCTTGCTTTAAGACAATGCTTGTCCTCACACAATGGGCACATTTCAAAAGGGAAGTTTTAGGCCACCTGCCATACAGACTGGACCTTATACCCAGCAACTTACACTTATTCCTTTCACTGAAGAAACATCTTGCAAGACAACAACCCACTGATCATGATCAATGACCATGGTGAGATCAAAATTCAGGTTGAATTGTGGTTTCGATAACGGACAGTACTTCTATATGACTATGGAATACAAAAGCTTGTACCCAGTCATAACAAATGCTTAGGGAATGGCAGCAACTATACAAACAATAAGGCATGTACCAGTTAGTAATTTGTAATGGACATTTTATCAACTATATGTTTTTTGAATGAGGCATTGCATCCTCACTTTTGGAAAATGCCTCATGTTACTGAACCTAACATAGAAATATATATAAATAAAATATAATTTAAATATTAATTTTAATAAATAATTATTGTAAAGATATGAAGTGTGAAGATGCTTCATTAAAACTGAAATTAATAAAGAAAATTAGCAACTACAAATTAAAAAATGACTTCATGTCCTGAACTGTTTAATTTTTTTCTACCTTTCTTTAAGAAAATACAAAGTAAATATTTAATCCTTGAAGAATTACTAAAATTAATTACCACATATTTACCTGCAACATAAAAATATAAAGATGCTCGCTCTTGGCCAGCTATATTTTCAGCAACACATGTATAATTTCCCGTATCTGATTTTTTAGCCCCATCAACTATCAATTGAGAATCATCAACACGAATACGTCCAGTATCACTTATGACACGGCCAGATGGATCTTCCCACCAAATTCTAACTTTTGGTCTTCCTACTGGTTTCACACAAGTTACTTCAAACTGGCTTCCAAGTGGTACAACTTTAAGTTCATCATGTCCAACAGGAGGTTCAAAAGGACTCATACCAAAGCCATCAATAACTGAAAATAAATACAAGCTTTCAGCATTTAATGCACAGGCAGTTTTAAACACAAAATGTACTTCATTTCTGAAAGTTCAAATAGCTCTCAATACTTACACACAGTTTTTATTAAGGGAGTGATCTAGATGAGACTACTAATTGCTGTATTGTTCAAAGTTCCTCATTTTAATAAAAAAGAAACACATTTTTTAAAATCTCTTAGATACTTTTCTATTAATGATCATTTTGAAACAAAAGCAATACAAATACTTCAAAGATAAATGTTTCCACAGTTGTGAGACAGTGTTGCACACAGCTGTAAACAATTTTCAGAGTGATCAAAAGTCATAGGTGTTCTTCCTTTATGAACTATGTTGTCATAGTTCATGTTTCCTATTTGAGACATTTCAAAATTAATTATTTTTGTTTGTTCAATCACATACTTTAGGAAGTTTATCAATTTCTCTTCAAGGTGACTTTGCAATTTCTATGAAATTTTGATACAATCGTGTAAACACAGTCTATAATGATTCATAAATTTTGTGCAACAATGTTGTGATGCATGGAAAAGGAGGAAATGCACAGGAGCAAATTTTCCATCTTTCGCAAGTTTCATAGCTTGCAAACACATCGCAGTTCGGGTTATGATATAACCTCTCCACCTGTTGTCTAGAATCTAGTCACTTAAAATTTTTCAGTTCTGGGAAAGATACCGATCTATGATACAGGGCCTTTTGAGATTTAAGGGTTTTCTTCAAAATGCACATTTTTGTCCAGTCATGGATCATCTCATTTACACCAAACTTATGTGATGCAACACAGTTGTTCATACTTTCTGCAAATGAAGCTACTTTCAGCTTGAATTTCACAATGTAAGACATTCTCTTTTGTTTACACAACTCATTTCAGGGAGCCTGTGACTATGAAAAGAACCTCTTTTTGTAGATTGCGATAAATCAGATATTACGAAAAGCAGGAAAAGTAAAAAAGCATATATACAATCAAGATTAATAAGATGTAATCAATGACTTATTCGGTATAGTTATAGTTACCAATTTGATATGATTATATTAAGTAAAGTGCGTCTTACAGATATTGTACAACTTGAATTGGTCTGTGATGCCAGGTGATGAAATGAAATGAGGGGAAATAACTAAAAAATAGGAAGAATAAACAAACAATTTTCTGTACGAATGATATATTTAAATAATCAAGTTGGTTGATGTGTCATCGATCGGCGGTGGCAGATCTTTTTTTAAGTTTGATTTTTTTCCTTAAAATTTTCAACTTATGCACATATATATATGGTATTTAAATACTTAACATATTAATATATTTTAAATCAGGGGTGAATGGAGGTAGTCTGACTGGCACAGCCAATTTATGAACATTGTGTGGCACATTTTTGCAAATTGGTCATTGTTCACCAAGACACAAGGGTGCCACATAGGTCCCAAACCCAAAGGTCTACAGCTATGAACTTTCGATGAGCTGATGGCAATGGGTTTAAAATGGTAGGTTTAGAATGTTTACGATTAGACGTTTAATTTCTTGGAGGTTGCATGAAACCTAGAACTATGATTAATGTTTCATTCATTTTTAAACCATCCATATCAGGTGACACTATGGTCACCTGCATCTTGGGAAATTTCCTGAATTCCTGACAGCCCATCTGCTCCTGCTTTGAATAATTTTCAAGGTTAAAAGCTTTTTCAAGCATAACATTTTAGTTACTTACATGTGCATTTTTCAATCACTGCAAATAGCAGTATGTTTATTTAGTAGGGATATATTCAACTCACTTTGGTAAGCTATGCAAATGGTTTTGCAACATATGCCTGTTAGTCAAATGCAGTACAAACATTTATCTTACTTCACCTTTCAGGGTGTAATGTACACTTCTCATTATCTGCTGGTAGTTAAATTTTGCATTGTAGCAATAACCTAAAATACACTGTTCTTGGAAACTCTTCTAATTCATATTTGAGACAGTGAAAGCAATATTTGAAATAAATGTAGGTACCTCATGTGAAAGATGTCAACATTAAAAATGCAAGAATTCTTTAAATATGGTTTTTATGGAACAGTTTACTAAATAATGAATAATTTTACAGTTTCATTATTCCTTATTTCCCGTTAATTAGAATATAGTAAAAATATTACACATTGTTGTACTTTTTAAGCCTTAAAGTGCACAAATAATGCATCTTTTGGCTTCCAGAAAATTAGAAGAATAATGATTTTAGGTGAATTTTATAGACTTTTTAAATATAATTTTATGGGACAATGCACAAGGATAAGTGAAAAATCTTTTAACGTGATAATTTATTACTGATTTGAAAAATTTATTTTAGAAGCCTAAAATTTCAAATGAGGCTATAATGCTGATATAATAGAGTAACTCTAATCTGATACACTGAATTACAGATGTTATAATTCCAATATATAATTGCACTGCATAGTTTCCTGGCATCTGGTGCCACCTATGTAAAGAAACCAATTCATGTCTTGGTATGGCCTGAAAGTTGAAATGTAAGAACATGTTCTCAAGCAAAATATAAAAAATCTTCTTGCACAATAATAAAGCATACATAAGATGAAAAAGATATACTTTATAATAAATGGTATTATCCAATTCAATGAACTGGTACTAAGACGTATTGTAATAATCTATAAGTAGAGTATTATAATAAGTAACTCTATATAAACATGAAATAGTACAAAAAGTTAGCAACAAACAATATCTTAGAAAGCTTGAAGGCTTGGAAATATGTTCCAATACATCTTTAAAGTAAATATACTGAACTGTTATGTCTATTCTAAGTAACAGATATTACAAACTATAGAAAAGATACTATAGCTCTACTATAGAAAGATTTATTCCTGTACCTGTATTAATAAAGTATAATTTAAATTTCAAGTTTTTAGAAGAGGAGAAGATGGAATTAAAATGCAAGATTCATTTCATTGTATTTGCAAAAAATATTTTTAAACTATTAATGTAATAAAATACTCAGCTTACAGTAACATGAAAAAATTATTAAGTAACAATAAATAAACATCCTAAAACTTAGTCTGTAACTTACATGCCAATTTAAGCCTTGCAGCAAACGTTTGCTGAGGTGCTTCTTTGCTTACATCACTAATTCCAACACATTTGTATATTCCTTCGTCACTGCTTCGAATTTCAGAAATGGCAAGAGAACCATTAGGATATATTGTAAATCTAAAATGAAAACACTATAATATTTAATATGCAATAAGTTTTGCATTATTCATTAATAACAATTATTATTTTTGAAATTGTATAGAACAATAGGAATCTGAAAATTAATTTTAATTTTGGGTCTGAAAATGCAGTAAAAAGAATTTTTATAATAGATAAATTTAATTATGTGATCTGCAAAATGCAATAAAATAAATTCCTTGCACTAAAGGGATAATGATTCTATGATTCCTAAATATGAAATAATACATAACTAATGCAGCTAGGCATTATTTTATTAATACATAAATTATCCAAATTAACTAATGTTTTTTTGTTTGCATTAACCAATTAATTGGATACTAAAAATAAATCATTACACAAAGAAGATTAACATGTAGCATTAAAATACTACCTTGCATTTATTAACAAAGGGGGAAAAATAAAGAAAATAGTAATAAAATCGGTATACATCACAAAGAATACGATGGATTTCTCTACAACACAAATGAATTCAGTAAAGCAAATATTGTTTATTGTATTCATTTGTGTTGTAAATGTTATTTTTAAAATTTACAAAAATAAAGTTGGCGCCTAATGCGATATGCCAGCGAAACAAACTTAGTGTTGGTGGCGCCATCTGCTAAGAAGAATATCGTTCGCGGTTTAAAATACTGATTTCAGAATCGAAGCCAGAATTATTTGCTTATTAACTAAAGCTTGTTTTACTTTCAAACTTCACATTCAGTTCTTTAAAATAAATTATAAAAAGCAAACGGTTCACTCACCTACTATTATTTACCAATGGTACATCATTAGTCTGAGTATACCATTCAACGGCAGCTGCATTTTCGAAGACGCAATCAAATCTTGCACTTCCATTCTTTGTAGCAATGATATCTTTCGGAAGAACCTTGATTTTTGCTGCAGTCTCGCCTAAAATTAAACATGATGCATTACATATAACGCATCGAGAGAATCTGAATCACGAAAATTCTTATATACTTTTAGGCCTTTCTATAGAAAAATATAAGACAGACCATATTCCGTCCCCCTTCCCAAATGGATAAAAGCAGTTTGATAATAATTTGAAATTGGAAAAAGCTCTATTCATATCGAACGACAATGCACAATTTCTCTGATCAGCGCATGCGCTAAAGTGACATTATCGTAAATATAAACATGCTAATATAGCACCAACAGCAATACAGAACCAATGGGCGGAGAAACCCGAACATTTCTGAAATTTCCAAATTCAACTTCTGCTTAGAAGTGTGTGCCTAAAACCTTACCTCCCTTTATCAACTTTACAGTTGGCTGAATTGGATGCAACTATTGTTGACGAAATCACGTGTGTCATAAGTAACAAGAATGAACTAAAGAATTAGAATTGACATGAAATCTTCACGCACCTAAAAACGCCGAAAGAGAGAGTTCAGACAAAACAAGATGAGCCATAAGAAGTCGTTAACGTAACGAAAACTGATGACCTTAAAAAAATGCTTTAACAGCCATATATCCTGAGGGATGGAGCTTAGCTACATCTATCTTGGAGTCAATGAAGTCCGATCCAACACCACAGAACACAATTACGCCACAGCCTGTTTAAACTGCAGTTCATTTTCGAATATGAATACATATATATATATATATATATATAATCTGAAAGGGTCAGATTTTAAATTTCGTCCAAAGGGGCGTTTTTTAAACATTTTGTGTGTTACCTTTATTAAATATCATGTTTTTCGCACTTAAACCATAAAATTCAATTCAAGAGAAATATCCTAAAATAATTTTAAACCGAGCACATCTTTAGAATTTCCTATACACAATCTCACGCGCTGGAGATAAAAATGTTTTTTCTGTCCAACGTTGCCATTGCTCGCTTTGAAATCCTCGAATTTGTTAATCAAAAATTCGTTAAAGTTTTACAAAATATGAAATCGATTATAAAACGAATTCCAAATTTGAGCTTCCAAATGCCCATATTCGCAGCAGGATTAAGATTTAAGTCATTCAAAATTCGATGGCTCTAGGTACCGTCGTTTTATCACAATGCGAGAAACATACATACATTTATGCACATTCTTCATTAGTTAATTTCTTTAAATGTAATACAGAGCTGCAATATTTGGTGGAAAGCGTCTGAAAAGTGAATCGACATTTAATGTTTCCGACGCAAAATCGGGGAAAAAAAAAGAGAGAGACAGAAAGAGAGAGAGAGAGAGAGTCGTCCATCAGGGACAGAGCCCCTTTCGACTAATAATTTTTAATTGATTTAATATGGAAATAATTATTTTATACTACATTCAGTTGTAAACATTTCATATTAATGTGAATTCATTACGTGAAAACATCCTATATATTTATGCATGGAACATATTCCAATTTCGACATTGCATAAGCAGTTTGTTTTGAGTCTATTCGATTCACCATGCTTTTTAACAATGCAACACCGGCATAAAATGGTTTGGTTTATTTGATTATGGGAAAACAGACGAGGGTTATTAGCTTAAGGGAACGGTCACCTTTTTGGAGGATTTTCTACGGGAAACTGGCTCGTATCCATGTTACACGTGGAAAAAAAACACAAAAATGCCAAGCAATCAGCCCGTTTGTCTGAAACCGGCATAAAATGAGAGTTGGCTGTGTTTCACAATCATACATTCAAATAAAAGCAGCTGTTTAGTTAGAACTAATGAGAAAATCTGGGCGGGGGGAAACATATTTAGCGATTCTAACTAATCGCCACATTTGAAAGAATTGGAATTACATGCTTCTGTCCACAATAATAATAGACGTCAGTGTCTTCTGCCTAAAGGGCTTGTGGGGTTCCACCTTTTTATTTAACAGTTAAATGTCGGGAATCTCTTGCGCAGATAACCGAATAATCGCTTGGATGTGTGAACAGAGACGTAAAACTCAAGACGGGTTAATTACTCTTTATTTCTCAAAATAAGATTTAACACAGTCGGCTCCTATCTCAGAACGTACAAAGTCTCCACTTGGGCTTGAACTCAAAATAATAAGAACTAAAGCTTAACTAATGCTGAACTATATCAAGGTTCTAAGTAGTTGGCCCCTAAATCTCAATTAAGTAAGCGAAGCTATCAAGAGCCTGAAGTACGGCCGAGCGTAGTAATAGCTTATAAAGAGACGTAGCCCAAAGGCAAACGCGCGCTAGTCAGAAACTCTGGCTCTCTAACGAAGTCAGTGAAACTTGGACTTAAATACTACTCTTACGCATTTGTAATAAACGCTATTCAGAAAACACATTCTGGTAGGAAATTGTGAGCTGAAAATAGAAAGCATAGGAAAGTACTTTTAACTCACGATAACTGTTAAAAACTTA
The DNA here is from genome assembly GCA_000611955.2 of Stegodyphus mimosarum. Lineage (NCBI taxonomy): Eukaryota > Metazoa > Arthropoda > Arachnida > Araneae > Eresidae > Stegodyphus > Stegodyphus mimosarum. The sequence goes on from KK113208.1 coordinate 9,127, forward strand.
GGATAAACCTTACAGGTTGATTAAACAGATCAATACTCAGGGCAAAACATAAACGATAACGATGAAATATATTTAAATTTTCTTAAATGCAACGCTGCAAACAGTGATTCAGAATCCAATTAAGTAAAAAAAGAACGGGGGAGGCAGATGCACGGATAACTGCCGACGATCAGAAATGCATATGATGACGCATATACAGTACCTAGAAGCAGATTTCTATCAAGAATAAACGTTCTTTACCTTTTTCATCCATGAGTTAGTATACAAATATGATCAGCCTCTCGTTTTTACAAACAGTTAAAAATAAACTAATGTTTGTAAAAACGGTATTTAGATAATTTACTTAGCCGCCCAGACCAAAAAGTGGTTAGTGATCCTGATTCCGTACTGGACCGGGTTTGAATCCCGGATGTAAGTTGTCAATGACCACTGCTTCTCGCCTTAGCAGTGGCCAAAAAGGCCTTAATGGCTAGTGCCGTCATTTGGGGGCAGGAGGAGTTTATCTATTGTAATTTCTTCAATAAGAATTTTGAAATCAATTACGCAACCCTCTCCTCAATTAATTTTTGCAAATAATTTTCATTTCTTCACTGACCGCTGGAAGGAGGAAGAGTTTTCATTATTTTTTTAAAAGTAACTGCTAGCCTTTCAGCGTTCATACCCCCACCACCAGCAAAGCGGTAAAATCGCTGAACACTGGTAGTTCTGACCTCGCTTAGCTTCTTTAGTAGGTCCCCCCCCAGAACACCACCTCCATTTCTTAGAATTTCACAGAGTTTTCATACGTAAAGATTTACTGTGTGTATCACATAATCATTTGAACTCTTGCTGACGATCACTGAAGATGCACAGCTATCCCTTTGTCAAACATGAAAAACAGGCATTATACGAGAACAGCAGTCAATTTCGCTTTTGTTTTAAAAAGTGCAAATTTATCTATACCTTATTTTAAGTCAGTTTGCGATTATATGTAAGGAGCTTATATGTGCATGATGATGAACTCTCTTTTTATTCTATAATGCAGTTCATTAAAATAACTGTGAAAGTAAATAATAATTTGCTGGTGAGTCTAAAAGTTCGTATGACGGAGAGAAATTTCTAATTATGAAATTAGAGAAATTCGACAGTTTCATTCTATCAGCATATATTATTTAAAGAATTTTGAATTTATGCTTGAACATTTCCGAAGAAAAGAATAGTTTAACTAAGATCGCTCCATTCAAAATCGAAAGACAAGAACAACATTTCTATGCTACTTTTACTCATTAAAATTTTAAATACCTGTTAAGATTTTTAAACGTATAATTTAAGGACGAAATGCTTCGAATTTACCTCCTTATGAGAAAAAAAATATTTTAATAATGGAGTTGAAAATTAATAATTAACCAGTATTAAATTATAAATACGGGAACATATTTGATTAATGAGCTGTTAAAGCTCTTATGAAATATGATACAAAAGACTAAGTTATCTCGTGTATTTAAAGCAATAAGCTGCGTTCAGACGACGGTATAAAGGGCATAATGTGGTTTAAGAAGAGATGCGTTGCCAGGCAACCAATCTGTGCTACGTCACAAAATCTGGTTTAGGGTTCTTGGCATAAAGTTCCAAGTTCTCAACTTTACGCCGATTTGGGATAAGCGTCGACCAATCAGAGCGAATGCGCGAAATCTGAATGAAAAAACAGAGTGGGAAAGCTGCAGACACATCCACGTGTGCGCAAATTTAGCTTCTCTAAGTGGGTACGGCTTAGACGCTGGCGTCGCAGGTGTGAACGGAATTCACGCATTTTATTCATTGAGACTACGCCTCTGTGACATTTACGTCACCGTCTGAACGCAGTCTTATTTGTAATGTATTATGAATTATGTGAAATTATCTAGAGCATTAATTTTATCTTTAGGTTTTCTAGGTGTATATTTGCGAGATTTGCGACAAAATATTTATAGCTACACGAAATTTAATGCGATACAGGAAAACACACATTCTTCCTCCTGTGCAGAATGCGGCGAGTGTTTCACAGAATCATCCATCGTATGCGACAGATGACGACTGTACATGGTGATAGATTATTTTCCTGTTATAAATGTCAAAAGTTATTTTCCTTTAAGGATAACTGTACAAAGCATCAAACTCTTACCATCCTAATAAGGGACGGAACGCCGACAGTAAGAATTCGCTGAAGTATTGTAGAATTCCTCTTAATTCACTAACCAGTTTTAACTTTTTGTATCTTCCCTGAATTTCTCTATTTCCCCGCCAGGATGTAATTAAGTAAATTAATGATAGTATTTAAACGAGTGAAACGAGAAGGTTAGACAGAACGTGATTTCGCTAGTGTAGCGCACGTTGGCTTCAGCTCTTAATCTTAGTAGCGGCTACGCATTCTGGCCGTGTATTTAGTCTATCACCGTTGTAAGTTGCTAAGTGAGCCTGATAGATTAAATTAAACTGTGTAGTCTAGCACTACTTCTTAACTTTTGAATTTATTGTTGAAGTATCTTTAAGTTCCCACCCCAAGTAGACGGTGCTGTTACCCTATGCAAGACCGTGACCCCTTTCTGTTAAGAAATTGTGCTTAATAAAAAGAGCTTTTTACACTCCTTCCTTGTTGTGTTCACCTTCGTGACTGTGCAAGAAGTCGGCAGGTTCGACAATGAGATCTAGCCACATTGCATGACAGCTAGAAAGGTTAGATCTTACAGTATAAGAGGTTCAAGCCTGATAACAAAACATACTTTGAAGGTCTGTGTCATTTCACTAAAGCTCCAAAGGATACTTTAGTAGTTCATCAGATAAATAAGAAAGATAACGAAAAGGTGATGCGAATATTCTTCCACAAAATTCAGTCGATAAAGCACAGCAAACTTTGCTTTTTGAAAGAGAACCCAGAAGTATTAAATGCTATATGGCACTGGAAGCCAAAGACGTATACCCATCAAGGAATTTTGAATACTGTACTTCATTTTAAGCTAAAAAACAACGCTTGGTTAGCCTACCAGAATTCGGAAGCATCATAGTGAAGGTTATGAAAAGATTTTACTAAGTTTTGAAAGAAAAGGAAGTGGATGGGCTTTGAATTCTATGACATCTTTTGGCGTAAATGTCGCAATAATTTCAACCGCTTTCTGCATGGTTTTAAATACCTGTATATATAGAACTTACGATTAAGGGAGACATTATCAAGGTTTAAAAAAATGATCCAAAAGTCCTTTTTATAGTTCATTTTAACAGCAGTTCATCTTTCATTTTCCCTGAACACATGAGACAATAGGAACAATATGCAGACGATTTGAACTTTAATGAGCTTGATTTCCCGTTGCCTCTACATCAAATTGAAAAATTTGAAAGAATGAATTGCATTTCTCTTAATTTTTTCCATCACATATTACAAAGAAAGTCAACAGCATGCACGTGAACCTTCTGCTCTTTAGTGAAGAGAAAAAAAAAAAAAAAGACCTTATTGCTACATAAAAAATATTAGTAGGCTTCCAGATTCTCTGACAAAGCGTGACGGAACATTGCCTTTCATTGTCCCTACTGTCTGCATCGGTTTTGAAGCAAAATTCTGATGCCATGTCATATACAAAACTGTCCAACTCATGGCCTTCAGAAAACAGTTATGTCTTCAGAAGATGAAAAATGGGGGCAGTTCGAAAAGTATGAATTTCAATTGAAAGTACCTTTTGTCATATGCGCGTTTTTGAATCGCTCGTCGTCAAGTTTGACCCATGCATAAACGAACAGAACACTTCTCATTCAACAATTACGTTTCACCATATTCCATGTGGGTATTGGCTCTTTTGTTATAGGTCTTGATGGAAGAAAGTTCGAAGAGCCAGTAGTTTATAGAGGAGCTGATGTTGTTGATCACTTACTTAAAGACATGCTTAAAGAAGAGCAATTAATGAGTGATATTTTAAATAATAAAAGATCGATGGAAATATCTTTTAAACAAAAAGCTCTTTTTCAGCAAGCTAAAATTAGGCACATGCGCAGAAACATTTTAGCCTTAGAAAGTGTTCGAGATCATGATCATATCACGGGCAAGTATCGCGAACAGTGTACAGAAGATGTAATCTGAATTTTAAATTCTCGAAAAAAATTTTCTTTAATTTTTACGTGTTGAAGAACTATGATGGTCATCTGATTATGCAAGGATTATGCAAGGATGGGGAATCATCTACTTCGCACAAAATATGAAGCAGTTACCTTTTCCGTGGGAAGACGACAGTTTTTGGATTCTTCCCATTTATATTAGTTATTGTATTTATCCAGTTATTTTTTCCAGTTCTACCAGTTTACATCACAGGAAAAACGACCAATTTTATACTCTAAAAGACCACATTAAAGACAGTATGAAAATAAGTCTTTTGTTGCGAAAAAGTGTTTAGCCATATAATTACATCGACAAGTTTTTCCATTAATTTTTTTAATTAATGGAAAAACTCAAAGAAGAAAGGCTACCTCACCGTGATACTTATGATCATGCAAAAAATGTGTGGAAAGCGTTCGATGTTAAAATTTTAGGATAATACCATGATTTATAATCGAAAACGGATGCTCCGTTGTTTTCCCGTATTTTCGAAAACTAAAGAAATCTTTTGTTTGAATTATTATGAGATCGACCATTGTCATGTCTATACCGCGCCAGGATTAGCTTGGCAATCTTGCATAAAGATGAGTGCAGTTAAATTAAAACTTTCAACTGATCCTGATCCAGACAATGCATTTATGCTTTAAAAAAAAAAGCTTTGTGTGGTGGTATGAGTGCTGTTGTTTATCGTTTCGGTAAAGCCAGCGATAATTATGCGAACAATTGTATTCTAGAGGATGACAGTAGGTATATAGCCAACTCAGATGCGAATAATTTATATGGTTGGGCCATTTTCAATCACTTCCAATTTTTTAATTTAAATGGCTATCTGAAGAAGAAATAAATAAAATTATTTAGAACTGATGACAACGGAAAATATGGTTATTTTTTAGAAATAGATTTGGGCTAGCAGAAACAGCTTCACTACCTATAAAGAGATTATCGCCAACATTGGAAGACATAAATTAATCCTGATACAATACTTTTCTGCAAAAAGACGTTTGAAAGTCAAAATCGATTATTTCCGGCATTTTATTGGGAAAAACGAAAAAATGAATTCTCAGGTACTCCTGCCAATTATAGGATTAAGAGCGAAAATGTTCAGTTTCATAACATACAAAAAAAAAAAAAAAAAAAAAAAAAAAAAAAAGTATATCTAGATGTATTGTGAGCATACTCACAAGCACTATTTGTTTTTAGACGAAAAGTGACCAAAATGTTTACACTAATCTAAAGTGAGTATGAAGAAAATAGCGTCAAAACATCATAAAACTACCATGGAAATGACTCCGCCTGAGTGCATTTGATGATAAACGATATATACTCTCAAATGGCTACGATACTTTATATCTCATCGTCATTTTAAAGTCAAAGACGATAAGAAATTGACAAATTAAAAGGAATAAATAAATAAATAATGATTAAATACACTGGGTTAGGAGGCAAAATGAAGTGGGACTGCAAGGGAAGTCCGGTATTCTTTATACTGTCACTGCATTTTCCCCGACATAATATAGGCTCTACCACCTGCACTTTGTGAATGAGGTGTGGGAACTTCGGATAACTACCTCGCTAATTTCAAAAAATAAATTAAATGAATACAGTTTATTTATACCATATATATGAGAAGTTATTCATAACGAATTTTCATAAAACATTTTGAAAAACGGGGAAAAAAAGAGGTTGGAAAATTAATACAAATTAATTAGAAATGTAGTATGGGCAGACACTGAAAATAAAGAAATAGTTAAACATATAATTAAAAATAGAAATAAATAAATAAAAAATAACATGAAATGAAGAAAAAAGTTATGTAAATAAAATCTATGATGAGAACGGTAGAATACTTGAAATAACAAACAGAACTAAAACTTTTGAAGAAAACAACTTTTTTTGAAGGACGGTAGAATACTAAAAGACAGCGAAAAATTAAACAAAAATTATATGGTCTAAAATTATGTAACACTATATAAAGGCAGTTTAATACAGAAATTCTGAAATAAAGACTAAAAAAAATTCTGCCTGTATAATGTAAAAATCGATCAACTCAACATTTTAAAATATACATGTTATATTATGTTATATGATTTTAAAACTTCTCGTCATTATTGGTGAAAATAAAAAGCAACAGTTATCAAATTTTTAAATAAAAAAGCATAAGAATACACTTCCGCCCCTAAACATGAAGCAACATGCCTGATCGTTAATATTTTCAATTGATAAAAAGCCTCGAGAAAAGTCCTCTCTTAGAAACCTAGTTAAAAGTATACTTTTCCCCTGTTCTGGAACTCTCATTTTTCCTTCGCAAATTTCTAGAACGTTAGAACTTTGTCAATCCAAGTGAAGATCCAACTGAACGAACAATGATCGTAGATATTCAGGAGGTTTCATCACACTCTCCTACGACATGTCAAAAAACAAAACTACCGAATACTGTCTGGAGAAAAACAACAAGCAGATGGAAAAAAAGAGTTAGTTTCTCTTTGAGAGGTTCCATTAGCCATCCGTGAACTCTGTTTAACATTGTTGCAAGAGTAAAAAGTCATCTCTGGAGACTCTTTTTAGCTCTCGGGATACATTTCACTAGCTGGGATTACGTTTTTTCATGTATTACTCTCTCTCTGTTGGTGAGTTGCAGAAAGCCGATTTTGCGTGATGAATGAGTCGGACACGACTTCATTCCTTCAATGGAATTTTCGGAAATCTGAAATTTTCTAAGAACTATTGAATTTTTTTAATGGTTTCATTTGAATTCTTTCATTTCAGTTTAAGTGTTTCGAAATTCCATAAATATTATTTTACATAACTATGAAAAATAAATATTGAAGCTAATTAATTCTTATTACTGCAAGTTTCCTCGGCTAATTACTCTACATCAGAACAGCAAATGCATTATAATCAGTTTCAAAAATGTACGCGGTAGCTAATTTTAAATATAAGACTTACTGGGCAGTGTCAGTGCAAAATTATCGCTGCTATCGACAACTCCAACATCGCTTACAGCTCTACAAGAATAGATCCCATTGTCAGCTGGCGAGAGCGATGCCACCTGTAGACGTTTGTTGCGGAAGGAGACTCTTTCGTTGCGGAACATCCTGAGGCCATTGTGAAACCATTCAAAGCGAACTTCTGAACTACCTTCAACTTTGCACCGCAAAACCATTTCGCCATTTTCTGTTAGCTGATCTACAGATTCTGGACTCTGAAGAATAACCCGAGCCTGATCCCCTATCCCTGCAAAAGAATAAAATTATTAATATACTTACGCCTTCTCATCATTGTGAAAAAGTCATTTGTTTCTCGCACTATACGCTTAAAATAACTTTCATGAATAACCTTTCTTAAAAAAAAAATCAAAAATGTAAACGAGGACTTTACATGTGTCCTTAGTTACCAACCAACTGTGTCCTTAGTTACCAACCAACTGTATACTGGATTTCAGTACAGTTTCGCTGAAGATGAATGGGAACATCTGGTTTTTACCAATGGTTAATAGGCATTGGGCCACATTTATCATTAACTAAATTTACTTTTTTTAATTACAATAACAACCTTTTTTACATTTTTCATATTTATATAATTTCAATTTAAAAATTTTGAACATGAATATAAAATAAAAAAATGTACATGAATATAGAATAAAAAAATAAAATTAAATACAATGCAAAAGCATTAAAAGTAAAGCCATAATGTCCACAGCTCACAAAGTCCAAAAGGTTTGATCAAATATATTCATACAATCGAATATCATACAAAAAATGTCATTTTTATCGTTATGTATAAAAAAATTACTATGCGTAAGTTTATAAATAAAGTAATTAAATTCAAAAGAAGAGGTAAATATGATTCTTTTATATCCATATATTTAAGCTGATTTGCACTACAAATATCTTGTCCCAATGCAAGAACATACTCATAATAAAAAAAAAATTTAAGAATATCTTTGTTTAATCAGGAATCAGCTACAAGAAATTTATATGAAATTGTCTCATTACGGAACATTCCATTATATAATGATCTGGAGATCCTGTGTCCCCACAGATACGATCTGTATAGGTTAACACATAATTTATAGTAAAACGTTGCGAAAGGACGGTGTCCTATTATATGTCTTGATAAATTCGAAATCAAAATTTTGTATTTAGATCAATTGTTAGTACATAATTAGGAATCAAAATTTTGCATTTAGATCAATTGTTAGTATATAATTAAAAGTGCATTTGCCTTGTTCACAGTGACTCCACTCTGCTGCAAGATTCTGAATTCTTTAAAATGATTCACAAAGATTCTATTCAAACAGACTACATTTCCAATAGTATAGGAGATTATAGTAAATGCAGAAACTTAAATATTATGAAGGTTACACAGAACTTAAGCCTCGAGTTCACTGAGTAGTGCGCGATGGGTGTCTGAAAATACATAAACTCACAGTTCTTATAGTTCCTCTATAATTATTCAGACCTTGGGCATAATCAGACAGTCCCCTTGATAAAAACTCTGTCTCTCTGTGTATATATATATAAATTACAAAACATTTTTTTAAAAAAACAAAACACAATCATGCCTAGATTTTTTCGCGCATTAAGCTATTGAAAAACTATCAGTAAAGGAAAAAGTAAAAAATTTAGAACTAATTTTTCACAAAGACCAAAAATTGAAATTCAAAAGTAATAAATTTCAAATAATCCTATAAATGCAATAAAGAATTAATGCAATAAGAATTAATAAATGTTAAAACCAAAACTTTTCAAACAAGCAATACTCCAATTTAAAGAAAAACAAACATAATAGAAGAGGAATTCAATGAACTTCAATGCCACTTCGTCAGGAGAAGAAACACTGAAATCAACTGCAATCTCTCCTCCACAAAAAAACCTTGCTTTTCTGTATCCAGAATTAGCTGATGAACGATTTCAATGTATTTTAATTACAATAATTCACCCGACAACTCTGGCCCTCCCCAAAGCACGGGAAAAAAAGTAAATTCTAATTAGAACTTGTACCTTAAATAAAGAAAATTCTATTTAAAGTATTGAAAACGTAAGTGAAATAATAAAATAATTCAAAGAAAAATTCAAATCAAAATTTTTCCTTTAAACAAAGATCATATAATCCATAGAATTTAAAACATACGTGAAATTATAAAACTTTAGTGAAAAGACTAAATTAAAACTCAAAAGAAGTAATTAAAAACTTCGAGCCTTTTCATTTAGAGCACAATCGAAACTATGAGTAGTTACAAGTAGTGACGTTTAGATTTGTCATTTTGGCTTCATTGGCGAAATTAAAATACTGTGGAGAGAAAGTAATCGCTCAAAAAGCAAAAAATTGGAGCAAAAAGTCAAAATTTTGGAAAAAAAAATTTTTTTTAATCCTTGTATTCAAATTTTAATTTTGAAACTTTTTATTCTTTGTTAAAATTATAAATTCTTACAAGGTCCAAAGCTTCAAGAATGTCCGAAGAGAAGTCCTTAACTGTTTACTTGGATATTGAAAAGTTTAGTCTTGTACTTTATCTTACTAGGAGATAACAGTTGGTATGGTTTCTGTTTTTTGAAAAATGGTGTACTGCAAAAAAATATTTCTGAAATAGAATAAATTATCCAAAAATTGTATTCAATTGAGAATTGGAAATCATTAACCTTTCGGGGGTTGCGAGATTAAGCAAGTCTTTCTTTTCAAATACGCGCGATATCGGTTAGTCGTAGTCGTAAATTCTTAATGCGATCTGTGTTCGTTTGCGCTCATTGCAACGTGTAACTGGAATGTCAGCCGGGTTCTTGATGACCATCATAAGCTTAAGGGAAAAAAAATTAACTAACTTTTCTAGTTCAGAAATGATTTCATTTAATAATTTTGTTTCGGTTACTACAACAATTTTAAAAATATTGATAAGTATTTCCGCTATAAATTAAAATTAGGCTCTGCGTTACATTTGCGATAAATTTCTTTTTGAGTCTTTAACACAACGACTGCCGGTCGTTATTGTCTGTTCAAAATATAATCTCGCTTCAAAACTGGATTACCCTAGCAGAGAAGTTCTTTTCAAGTTCACCTCCGAGATTTACTGTTCCTAAGCTGAATTTTCGTCCGTATTTTAATTATTCAAGATAGAATACTCCAGGACCATTTTACCTTTCATCTTATTTGTCTTTGGAGAAATGTTCAGCCACCACAATTGAGATATTCAAATTCTCAATATCCATTATTGAGTTATAATTCACCTCCAGCCTATCAAACTTCAACTAAAAAATGACAATATTTTAAGTTAAAATGTTAAAGTAGGAAATAGCAAATTTCTTGCTGTTATACATAAAGGTAGCCAGTATAATCTAATTTCTGAAGGTATTTTAAGTTTTACTGATAATTCTGAAACTCTCGAAAACGGAACTTCACGAAAATTATCGTCGACATCTAGAAGTCTTACTGTCACTAAACTTAACTAAATTGTCAAGCAAAATTGGAAGATTATATAAAGATGTGATACTTTATGTTATAAATTCTCATTTAAATTACTGTATATTCCGCCGTATAAACACGCACTACATATGAAGAGATCGATATTTACGTGTGCGCAAATGCGATTTACTAAATAAATTAAAACAAATGCGATTTAGTAAAGCCTTCGATGTTCTATTCAAAATCTCGGCATCGAATGACTACAGTAAGAGGAAACATCTTACTACTAATTCTGCGAATTCATGCGGATGGGAAGTACATTTGTATCCCAAAATACTTCCCCTTTTTCTCGAACCCCTAGAAACAACATTCTTGTGGGCATCTGCATTGAATACAACCCACTCTCTTTGCAGAATTATTTATTCCCTCAAGCATTTCCCCACACACATATTATTCCCCCTATCACTTGTCAATTCATTTGTTCGAAAGCCCTCAAAAAATCTTCGAAATAACGACTTCAAAAAGATATTAGCATCGCACATGGTATCTTTCGACTTTTTTTTCCTTCGTAACGAAAAGGATGCGCGTTATACGGTGAATATACCTAAAACTTAAAAAATGGAATTTGAAATTACAGGTGCGCAATATACACCGGTGGGTATTATACGCCGGAATATACGGTATTTACTGTTGTATTCAAAACTTTTGTTTAAATTGCAACTGAATTTCACTAATTATGAAGTGCGTCAATTTAAGAGAATTCTAAGTAAATATAAGGCTTTTAAGAGTAGTTCCTTACACTGAAGTGCAAGTACTGAAAATGAAAACGACTGTTTTAATAATGTTGAAGAAAAGAATCATTGTGAAAATTCTTGTGTAAATAACGCAGTTTAGATTGATATACTTTAAATAGTTATGAAGTTTGACATGTTTAGCAATCATCAGTTCATGTCCAAACTCTTGGTAGATGTTAAGCGAATTGTCGCTAAAAGACCCTTTTATTTAAAACTAAGAGCAACAGCAGACACACCTGGTGCTTAAAGCTAAGCAAACTGTGGCGATATAACTTAAATGAACAATTAAATGTAAATTTAAATGACAGTAAGCTAGTAGCCGAAGTTCACTCACAAACCTAACCGGCGTAGATATTCAAATATTAGCAATTAACGCAAGGCCGAAGACTACACATCTTATCCGAGCTAGCAGGAACTTAGTAACATGTCCTCGAGGGGGAGAACACGCTCTAATCTAAAAACCTCAGTTTAAGTACACGCAAGCTAACTCGCATTCCGGCGTGGAAACGAGAACAAGAAGTAACAGTAAAGGTCTAACTTACAATAACTGGCTAATTAATATAATGTTAACATAACATAGTTACTAATTTTAGGCGAGAAAGGGAAAACATCGAAATTAAAATGAAGAATAAAAGGGGCTATTGTTAATTAAAATTAGAAATTTATATTTATTTATTTATTTATTACGTGCTCCGTCATTAGGCACTGCATGGAAAGGGAGTGATGCCCCTTGTAGGACTTTCTAAGGCAAACTGATTCGTATCTATGTTACAAATTAGAAATTTGCTTTACATATCTTATATATTTATGTATAATTAAAATTAAAAGTTGAAGTGAATGAAGAAATTGAAGAAAATAATAAGCAGCAGTAGAAATAAATTTAACTTTAGATCAAATGTAAATAGTTCAAACTACAAGAGACTTTTGCATCATTGGAACACATAAATGTAGATAAGATAACAATCAGAACATGAAGTAAATTAAGGAAAGCTAGTGAACTGAAAAAAGCGAAAAATCTCACCGACAATAAATGTTGTCTAAAACGCGTTGTCTCATGACGGGAAAACGCATAACACAATCAACCTTTACTGTCACTTTTCTGAGTGCACGTAAGTGCACAGCTTGAACTTTATGTTATTGGCAAATTTAGGGGGAGGGAAGGAGATCCACTAAGAATGTCAACAAAAGGCTAATTGCTGCATGATGGTTATTTCACTTTCGACCTACATTTGACACACAATTTATAAACTGCTCCATTACATTCTTTTAAGTCATTCTGATTTACATTTAAATTCATACACATACACTAATGTATACGGATATTGAAGATGAAGATACTTGTAATCATAGTCAGAAGAGTCCTTTTATTTTTTGACAAAATAATGCTTTTGTTGTTGGAAAACATTTCTGACGAAGACACAAATAAAACTGACGATAAATCCACTCGTTCTTTAATGCAATTTTACATTTGAATATCTGAAGAAAGAAAGTGCAGCAGCGGAGAGTAACCTTGAAAGGCAGCGAAGCGAGGGAAGGGGTGTGATGTGTCTAAGATGAAAACTCACTTTAGAATGATTTAGTTTTGGTTATTCTTTATTCTGATTGGCCAATTTCAAGTTTCACTTTGCAAATTGCACATTATTATTTGTTGAAGCGTTCTGTAAGTGTCTGCGTCATTAGTGTTATGCAAGAGTCGTATGATATCCACAGGTAATGAGACACCCTGTATACATACATATAATGCATTTTTGCTTATTTACCCCTGCTCCCCCAAAAAAATTCCTTACAAATCATTTTTTAAGGAGTGAGAAGTTCTTAAGGTCTTTAAACACATGCTGCATTAAATAAAAAACATACATATATGAGTCGCAACTGCGTTTAAACTTTCATTACCATTTAAATGAAAAATATTCATACGCTTGCACTCATTAAAACACACAATTTAAACACCCCTACCTTCTCATTTCGGCACTGCCACATTCCCCTTAAATTATGTGCTGCATTAAATAAATACAGATTTCAAAAGCTGCAGTTGCTCATGAACTTTCGTTAAAAAAATATTCACCGATTAACATTTGTTGAAATACACATAACAGAATTTCTTCAAGTACTTTCTACACTTTGAAATTCATCTGAACAAAGCTATAAGTTATTTTAAGCGCTTGTTGCATTAAATAAATATATAGTACAAGTAACTTACTAACTTTCGTTAAAATTAACATACAGAACATTCATTACAAAAGCTGAAATGCACAGAAGTCCTTTAAATGCTCCCTGCATTCTTAGATTATTAAAAGACAGTCAAATAGCAAATCAATGACTTAAGAAGATATTTGAAGTCTATTTATGCACGAAAAACCAATCCACTTTATTTAGTATACTTTTCTAACAATTTAATTGTTTCTGATTCAGATAATGCTAATCATTAACTCAAAAATCTGACTGCATAATTACCCTCTGAAACACTAAAACTATTACAACCGAAATCAATACATCCTCCATGTTTGAATAAGTTTATACCTTGTAAATATATAACACAAATTCTTCCTATTCCAATGATAGAAATAATTACACTAATTATACTGCTGCTCACAAAAGGAAGTTAAAAAAGTAATTACAGGAATGAAAAATAACCGAACGTTGTTGAATTAAACAATTTTATCTTTCGCGCTGGTTTATAACTCTTTTTTGTTACCTTTTTTTAAAGTCACATTCTTCCTGACTCAATAGTTGAGTGCTTTTCCCTCCTCACGTTAAACTTTCTCCCCCAAATCCGCATCGTGATTTCC
>KK113208.1:23247-57997 GCA_000611955.2 Stegodyphus mimosarum
GAAACGAGAGACCTCAAGACTTTCAAAAGCACGATGTGGGCAATCGGCAAATGTTGCCACCAGGTTTTCAAAGATTTGCCGCCTTGTTATTGAGTGGACAGGTAGCATTTAAGCTGTCATTCAACAGTAGATTCGGCTTTCTAGACTGGCTCCGTACTTAATCATCAGCAGTAAGAAAAACCATCAAGAAAAAACAAATAAATAAAATGTTTCGAAAGAGAAGACTGAAACTAGCAACAAAATGTGAAGGGGAAAAGACATTTCAACAATGTTCCTCCCCATTTACTTTCCCCCACCAGTGAATTCGCGTGTGTGTAAACACCCAACGTCTCCAAGATGCCCAGAAAACCGAAGCCACGCCCACAACGACGGTAGCCTACGCATAAAATCCACAAATCTTCTCCAGAGCAGGCCGATACTCTAATTATCATTACTCTATCATCGCTGGAGTAATTGGCATCCGCAAAGTAAACAGAAACTGAAGAGAAAGAATTGGCTAAGCTTTTTGGTTGCTATTTTGCCCATTTAAGGTAACGAGCAAAAAAAATCATTGCACAGTAATACAAATTAAAGGTTAATTCAAGTAAGGAAGTAAGGGTTAATTGAGTAACCAGCTTTAAAGCAATGCAAAAGCAGTGCAGAAGAATTGTTATGCGAAAGAAAAGTGAAACTTCCTCAAGACGACCATCTACAGTTGCAGATAATTTTAGTTTTCTGTAGTGGTGGTTGCCTTACAGAATATGGCCATCGACGAAGTTCAGTATCATTCTTAAATTGTATTCTCAGAAATACCGTTCATCCTCTGAGATGATTACGCAAAGTTGACGCTATGAGTTCACAGTATGTCCTTTAAGTAATATGTAATGACATAAATTGTATTCTGAATATTCTGTCCGATTAAAGACTTAGTTCTATTATTTCGTTATAAAAAAAATTGAAACTCGATCAATGAATTTACATGAAAGACCTCTTGTAATCAAATAATAATCATGCATGGAAAGAAAAAACTTATTTGAAATTTAAAGTCTTTAACGTTTCAGATATATATTTGGTGATATATGCCAACTAAATTACTTTGAAATTAACTTCCCCTGCTTGCTAATTAATTCAATATTAATTAATTTACTGCACAATAAATACAGGTTTATTAGTATAACTTCGGAGCTTAACAATGCAAAAGACGAATACTAGCTAATGTTGGAAAAAGAACACAATGCTAAACTAAAAAGAAAACATTTTCTGCTGCAGAATTTCGTGAAAAAGATTTGTCTAATGATTAATTAGTTTCCCATTTTTATATTTCTGTAAGTACAAAAGAAAATACTTTAGCAAGACAATGACACGTTCACCACAGATAATAAGAAATCCACTAAAATCTTTCAAACATGCGCCACTGACTAAGTTTAGGCATATATCCTAAACTAAGATGTGAAAAATGACACTCAGCGGCAAGTTAATCAACACAACGGCACTCTTATTACACTGAATGCAATACAACCTTTCTCAGTCTCAGCTTTTGAAATAAATCTCTGAAGGTTCGGAGAATTCCTGCATGAAAATTATTGCACCTAAAGTTCAAATTATCAGTGATCACCAAAATTGTACATATAATAACTCAGTGATAACTCTTCATGCTGCTTCAAGCAGGCAATTTTTCTACAGTTTCAGAGATTAGTTTATCAGTACACATGCTTATTTGGTTATTTTTCTTCATAATACATATCAGGTTTCTTAAAAACGAATAGTACAGCCTTGCATTTTTATTTTCTTACTTGATTGCTACTTTATACAGGTAGGCTTAAAAGACTTAACATATTTTCAACACTTCTTTTGTGTGTGTGGGGGGGGGGGAACCCAAGAAATATGGTTTAACTTATAGTCTGAAAATTAGCTTGTTTCCAGAAAAGTATAGAAATTCTGTCAGCAATATCATAATCTGTCAAATGTCATCTTTAAACCAAAACGTGGTGCAGTTTTTGTATGAGTAAACTTTGATGATATTTTCTTAAATTACGACTTCTATTTAATACGATTACATGATTGCCCATTTAGACTTGATTATCTCCTAGGCCTACAAGGCATAGGCCTATTTCTCCAGATGACTTCAGAACGTCCACAAAAACAAATCTGTTGATTCCACATAATTGTGTTTTCTCTCTTAAAAATAAGGAAATCTGATGGTCCCTAGAAAAACGCACAGGCTATGGCCTGGCCTCACCTTATCTTAATTACGCATTAACTCCAGTTGTAAATTTTGTTTTTCTAATTTTGCTCTAAGACTGCTTAAATGCATCATCTCAATATTAATTCTAACAACATGGATCGGTTAAGAAGTTATCTAAATGTTAAAAACAGTGCTGATCTTCCCCAACAAAGCTTTCCGAAATACGGGAGACAAAGCAATACAGTATTTCGGCCACAAAATAAGAACTTCAAGTACAGATGAACAGTAATTATCACTATAAACAATACAATTCATTGGCTGCACCTGTACACCTAGTGCGAGAGATTTCTGGAAAGATCATCTCTATTAACCAGCACCATAACCGAAACCATACTTCGCAAAATAGTGCTAGAATTATAACGTTATCAGAGATTTCGTAGTCAAAGAAGATGTAAAAATTTCAGTTGACCATGGAACTACAGTAGAAAAGGAAGGACTGCCATTACAAAATTAAGAAATTAATCTAAACGAAATCTGTTATTTAAAACTGATGTGGTTACTTATTTATTTTCACTCAATTTTTACAGACTTTTGCGATTCTGATAACTAGACATGTAGCTATGTATGAACATAACCGCTTCTAAAAAAATGCAGATAAATTATACTAAACTGTCCTTTAATTAATATTTCAGATGCACTGAAGATTAATATGGGTACAGTTGGCAGAAGTCTAATAGGACAGATACAAATAATTACGGGATGTAATATGGTCTTGCAACTTATCGTCAACACAGAAAATGAATTTGGACAAATTAACGAGGAAACCATAGCCTTGGAAAACTGATAATTTGTTAACTAAATGTGTACTGTAGAGCTTTGAAAGAGTCTTGAGTCAAAAATTATTCTCAGGTATTAGATACCTTGTCATCAAGACACTGCACATTTTAATATCCACGTCTGCCTCTTCGCTCCAATGAGAAGAAATATCCAGATCTTCTAACTTTCCTTTTTATTTCCGAGAAGCAAATCTAGTACAAGAAAAAGAAGAGCAATGCTTTCCACAATACACTGCGAAACTCCTATATTTAAAAAATTCTTGAAAATGATTATACCACTAAACTATTCGAAATGAAATGGGAAAAAATAATACTTAGTGATCTTCGAAACAATACCCATGAGAACATATACACTTGCTTCGCCATTACTGACATTTCTGGAAGCATTGATAAAATGCTTTAGTTGGTCGTGTGTTGTTCGGGATAGCATGAACTGTCTGAAAACGCCAATCCTCGATAGAACCATCTGGATAAGAGAGAATAGTGTGGTTAAGGGATGAGAAAGCTGGCATATAAGATATTTCGGGCATGAGAGGGATGTGTTTCCGATCAAAGATATCCAAGAGTCGCTATTCAAACGCCCTTTTCTCAAAATATGACATCGCGCTGAATGGCCGAAGAATGCTGTAACTCCGTTTGCCTTACAATACCAAGTAACGGTAAAGGATGATATTACTTTATACATTTTTTTTATACACAGTACACTAATAGCAGTTAGAATAGTGCAGGTTCGATTCGCGTAACAAAGTAAAGTAAGACGGCTGAACACTGATAGTTCGACCCGAATTAAAATCTCGAGGAACAAGTCGCTGCATGGCCAGTTTTGTGATTTTCTGGATGTCTAACGTAAATACGAGCTAGTTTTCCAAAGAAAGTTCGCCTAATTGCCATCCCTTTCCCAAAGAGTCCACCAGTGCCCGAGCGGTATGGTAGTTCAGTCCGAGGTTCGAATCCCGCGAACGGGCTGGCTGCATGGGCATTTCCGTGGTTTTCCCCACATGTAAAAGAGCCAGTTTCCCTTATAAAGTCCTCCACGAAGGCATCCCTCCCCTTAGGCAGATAGCCATCGAGGCTTTGCCGCAATTAACCGAACCAAACCAACCCTTTCCCTAGGTAGATACCCCTAACTGTTTTATTATCAAATAATCTAATTCAAGCGCTACCATAATTTTCCGTGATCGTTTTTTGAACACAGAACTATTTCGCGTAGCAATGCTATCCGTGTTGTATTACTGGCACAGAGTTTGGGGTCTGAGTAATGCCACACATATAGTATTAACTATCTTGCGTTCGCAAAGATGTATTAAACAAGCTTATGTCGGCCAAAATAACAAGGCGGGTATGATATATCACGTAGGCAAACCATAAAACCAAAATATCTGTGCGCTGCAGCAATCGTGGGGGGAGGGAGAAAAAAAAACCATTGGGGGGTATTATTCAGTTCAATAACCATTATTCTAAAACTAAATCATAAAAACAGAGATTCATATAAAAAGTTGGTCATTGCCGAAAGCATATCTTAAAGCCACCTCCCTCTTTTTCGATCACAGAACATTTTAGGAAAGGGTACAATAAACCCATAAAGAAGTATGAGCTTCCAGTTAAATACGCCGCTGTGTATACGTATACGGAGATAAGTTTCAACCGGTATAGCAGTAGATCAAATTACAACTTTCAAACGATGGTCCTCTACCCTCGGAAATTCTACGAAACAAATGCAATTGTAAGAGCAGGGTATTTTAAATCTGATTTATTGGGACATTTGGAGAACAATGCCTTATAACTCGCTAAATAAAAGCATTGCGTGAGTAGTATTCGAGTGGATTAACATTGCGAGAAAGCTACCTTTTACGATATCCACACATTCCTTTAGGCGGAGGATGAAATAATGCGTTTAATAGACTTAGTTAAGGAAATGCCATTGTCACACTACGAAATTCGCTTTTCCAATATCTTGGAACAGGAAAATGATTTCTCTAGAATTAAATCGTTATCTACGAACAAGGAATAGCTGTTAAAGTACCTTCACATTTGCAAAATGCATTTCATTTCCTAAAGTGGCACTAGAACAGAAAATATTGATTTCGTTACTTTTATACTGCGTATTTATACTTTTATAATTATGCTATTGGCATCAAATCTTAATGCAGTTTTGCCAAATTTAAAATCCAGCATTTCGACGGACGGACTTAGGGAACTTGCCATATCGTCTGGATGGATGACTAAAAGTCTTTGTATGAGATAATGAATAAAAAATTTCCCGTATGATTTAGACAGAAATTCGCTGTATGAGGCATTTCCATTAAATATTTGAAATAAGTTTTTGGATGTTCCAAAAATGTTCCTTTTTTAAGTTACGGATATCAATCAGTTCCCCTAACATCTTTAACAGATGTTGGGCGGGGGGGAGAAAAAGTAGAGCGAGTACAGGTTTTTAAGGAAGGAAGAGAAAAGTAACTTAATGAATAAAAATAAATACATAAATAAATAAAATGTTGTTTAAAAACGTAACTGAAATTAAAAGAATTACCATACATAATTTAGATGGTTTATTCGATTACGGGAAAGCATACGAGAGCTATCTGCTCGATGGAAGAGATGCCTTCATACAGCACCTTTTAACGGAAAGTGGTTCATGTTGACGTTACACATGAAACGCTCATTCAATAAGATCGTTCGCGGATCTAAACTCGAATCAACTTACCAGTGTTTAAGTGCACTTATCCACTCGGCCACTGGTGGGCTACTTGTAATTTAAAAAAAAGGGAATATATTTGTCTATATGCATTTGGCAAAAGCATACAAAGGCTTATTTTAGGGAGAGAGATATCTTTCGACAGAAACTTGACTGGATTTACCTTAAAAATAGAGGTTCTATTGTAATCTAGAGAATGAGACTAGAGCTATCTGCCTTTGGGAAGGAATGCTTTCGTACAGGAATTCTCTTTCTTTTTATTCCACTACAAAATTGTAACACGGGGAATGGGATTTTGATGAATTTCGTTTATATTTATTTCCATATTACTTTAAAAAAAAATCAAGAGCTCAAAAAGCTCTAACATGCATATATCCAGGTATAACCTCTTTCACTGTTTCCATTTCAATATGATCTCGAATAATAATAAACAGAAAGCCATAATGATTATAATTTTAATGCTTACCTATGCAGATCTGATTTACCGCGGATACAGTGAACAATAGTTCAAGCCCGAATATTCCATAGGGCTAATCATTACCTTTGCATTTGTATGAAGCATCATAATGTTTTTCAGCTAGAAAATATATAAGGTCTATCGAAAAGTTCTGTCCAATAATGTTATTTGAAGTTTCAACACGCACGCACGTGTTAATTTGAGACATACACGGCTGTCTCTCTTTATAACTGCATTTATACACATGAGCTCTTCTAAATCAAGTTGAGTGTCTCATGTCATTATTGAGTGAGACGCAATCGTATAAACTTAGCTACTGACAAAATTCACTTACGACGCTGTATTTTGTACAATTTCAACAAGGAAGAATTGCTACAAAAGCGTGTTAAAATTTAGTGAAAGTTTCGGGTGGAAATGCAGTTTCGAACAGAACGTCCAGGAGATGGTTCGAAAAATTTAAAGCTGATGATTTTGAGCTTAACGACAAACCAAGCTCTGGGCGGCCATCTTTAATCGATGACAAGATTGTTAAGGACATGATGGAGAAAGATCCTTTTTTGACAACATCGGAGATTGGGGGGAAAAAAAATGTTAGTTCAACAAAAAATTTCGAAGCATATTCGTAACCTAGGATTGATTTATAAATATTCAAAATAGGTGCCTCGTGATTTAAGTGAGAAAAATTTGCATTATCGCGTCGTCGTATGCGCAGCTTTACTTGCTCGGAACAAAATCAAACCCTTTTTGGACCGGATGATAACTGCTGATGAAAAGTGGATGATCTACAAAAACATAGTTACGAAAAGAGCATACTACAAAGCCGGAGTGCCTCCTACACCTCTAAAAACAGCTTGAGTCTGAATAAGAGAATGCTGTGTATATGGTGGGACATCCAAGGACCAATACATTATGAGTTTTTGAAACATAAAGAAAAGCTCAATTCGGAGGGATACTGTCGGCAAATGGATGATTCAAACAAAGCAGTTAAGGAAAAGAGAACGGCGATGTTTAATTAAAAGGCACATGATACTGCATCATGTTAATGCCAGATCAAATGCTATTTTGACACTCATCGGAAAATCACAGAGCTAGGGAGTATGGTGCCCATACTCTACAGACCCAGCAACTTCCGATTATTACTTGTTTCTCTCTTTGAAAAAATTTTTGAAGGGTTAAAAAAAATCAAAACTGAAGCAGATGTTAGCCAAGCAGTACTTAAAATATTTGCCCCTAACATAAAGACATTTTTCAACACTGGTATTTAAAAATTACCCTGGCGAGAGTTCATAGCTAACAATGGAAATTTCATTATACAATAAATATGATTAAAAGATTGAAAAATGTATTGTTTTGTTTTACTTCCCAAACGCACAGATTTTTCATATATTCAATAACAATGTTTTCATTAATATAGTCCGCTTAAAATTTTACTTTATTACATAGGTTCTACATTATTTATTGGTCCATCGAGCCGGAGGTCCTATGGATTTTGTGATTTTTCAGTTTATTTTATATGGTGTTATTCAGTAAAAATTCCTTTAGTTCCGTTTCCCTGGATAAAATTTTATTGTGATTCTTTCAATTTGTGGTAAGTTCATTTTCTGCTGTGATTCTTTCAACTTGAGGTGAGCAGACGATTTCTTTCTTTAATGCAATTCGTGCATTTAACTGATTTATAGCTCATAATTCATTTAATATGATTTCGTGCATTTAATTTGGCTTACAGTTCATAATTCATTTAATGCAATTTCGTGTTCTTGATTGTATTCTATATTCATAATGGAGAGTTTAAAGAGTTTCCTTAATAAAAAAAGGCAGTTTTCAATCACCCGTTTAAAGCAAAACCCTAGACGAAATAAATAAATTGAATTTTGCTAGCTTAAATGTTAGAAGAAATGGATTTAAATTTATGATAGAGGAATTAAATGATATTTTTGCTAAAATAATTGGGTTGTGTAGCAAAGATGAAGATATTGAGACGTACTGCGTGGAAAAAGAGGAATTGTTTGAAACGTATGACGAAATGTTAGCTAAGCTTTAGATACAGCAATTTAAAGATGTAACGAAAGTAGAGTTGATTCTCCAGTAACAGCACAAACAGTGCTAACGAAAGCATCTGATTCCACTGAAGTTAAACTTCCAGTTTTGTCCTTACCGACATTTTCCAGTGCTATTGATGAAGGTTAACACTCTCCGATTTTTTTCAGGCAGCTGTGTGAAAAAATGAAAGCTTGTCCAAGGGCTCAGAAGTTAAGTATTTAAAAGGGAATGCTCAAAAGATAGTACAATCGCTTTCTATTTCTGGCAGTGATTTCAAAACTGCTTGGGGTCCCCTTGCAGAGAGATATTTGCATAAACGTAAGATACTGTCTTCGTTGATAAAAAAAAATTCTTAAATATGCCCTCTCTAACTTGTGAATCTTATGCTCAGATTCTGAAACTAGTTGATTTAAGTAAAGAATATTTGAGATTAATAAAGTCCTTGGAGTGAAAATTGAAAACGCAACAGATATGATTGTGTCATGTTTATTGTGCAGTTTAAATTAGATGCAGTTACAAGAGGCTGGTGGGAGCAGTCCATTACAGATGATAAAATTCTTTCCCTGAGTGAACTGCAATTTCTTTTAAAACATGATGGATTGTTAGTAATTAACAATCTAGCATGTTTTGAAAGAAATTGCAGTAGTTCACTCAGGCAAAGAATTTTACCATCTGTAACGGAATGTTCTCACTAGCCTCTTGTAACTGCATCTGATTTAAACTGTGACATATGAAATATGATGAAATGAATGACAAATGAAATTACTGTGACACACGAATCTATTTATTATAATCTTTACATACTGTTATTGCAAGAATTTTCACGTAAACGGTTAAACTAAATTTATTTAGTTTGAAATTAACTGCAAGAACAGTATGTTTGACGATGGTTTATACAGCTATTTGATTTTTTGAAGTAAAAGATGCGAAAATCATCTAATGCCTCTGCCAGTATTCGAACCGTGAATATTATTCCGATTGCTAGCCTGATGTGCTACCAGTTACACCATAAGAGTACGCAGAGAGATAGACAATAATTTAACTATGCGGGAACAGCTGATATTTCGTGTTTTCCCCTTAAGAAAAAAACTAATGTGTGTATAAAAAAGAAAAAAAATTCTTTAATCAAAACACCGGTCTTTGACTTAAATAATATGACAGAACTATTCAAAGAATTATTTCTGCTGAGAACAAAACCCATAATGGAAAATTAATTATTATGAAAGTTATTGCAACAGACTTGACTTTACACTATTCTTAAGTGTTGTTCCTGCCATCACCAACTCACCAACCACTACTAGATCGATGTTGAATTCCAGAAAAATACAGCCTATGGAAGAGCGAAAGGTTGCGTGATTCGATAGCATTACGTATAAAAGCCACTTTGACTAAGAGCGTATTGATTTGTCTGCCCGGTCTCCGCTTTTATGGCAATTTACAGTCAAGGTAAGCGAATCGAAATGATCGCACTGGGAACGTTCCTGCAAATTGCACTGTTCCAGGCTGGTAGCACAGAAGGAAATTGTTCGTTTCCCATCTCACCCCAAACACTCGAAAGGCAGAAGTTTTACGTTTCAGTCACCACTAAAATAAAGCAAATTGTTAATCACGTCTCCTCCCTCCAATGCTGATGGAAAGTGGTTTATGCGAGATCTTGTAATACCGGGTAGGATTTTAAATGAGCCATAAGGCTGTTAATTTGTAAGCGAAAGAGCTTTTGATGCACTTTAATCGATAATCCTTTTACTTTCATCGTTCAGGAGGATTCATTCGTAAATGGTTCGGCCTAAAAGCTCATTCGGCCGCTAGTTACATTTACAGTTCGAAAAGCTCCGTAGTAATTTCGTGTAATAGCGCTGAAGAATAAAACATTTACTAAACTACTTTTTAAAGGCCACTAAAAAGTCGTAGCAATCAAGGTCTGATGAAGAAAATTTGGCGCCCTAGACACAAGAGGTCCCAAAGCTCATATCCATGGTTTTTATGAGGAAAAAAACAGCCGTATCGTGGCAGTGATCTGGCTCCGTAGCAGAGAGAATTCAGAAACTAAATATTACATTTTAAAACGTAACCCATAAATACAACTCTCTGGTTATACAAATTTAAAATTTAAGAAGTGAGTGTTTCGAAAGCAGTTCTCAAAGTTACGTACCTCAACATGTTTCAAAAGCGAAGTAAGCAAACAGCTGTTCGATTTAGAGAACATTCCAAAATTCTTTTAAAAACAGCACAATACAACTGGTGCAGCCGCCTAGACGGTATAGTGGTTAGAACAAGAAAGACTGTGATACCGAAGGGCCTGAGTTCGAATTCAGGAGAAGGCATGGATATAAAATTGTCTGTTCCTTCATAGAAGGTAGCAGTGGCCGCCTATTAGGTGCATCCACAATAAAATGACCACCACTTCTGGTCTCAGTAGTGGCTAATGCCGTTATAGGCAAGTGCCCGCCATTGTGGAGAAAAATACAACTGGAGCATCAAATTCATCCATCATCATTGAACTTACATAGACCTTGGAAATTAAAACTAACATAACATTATTTAATATATAACGCAGTACAAGTGTTTCCACAGAATCGTCTTACATCACGACAGCATACACAGGGGAATGCGTTAATTCCATACACTATATTTGATGCTTTTTTATTTAAAAGCTGGCTTTAGCTTTTAAAGTACATTTAAAACGTCAGTGTCTTCTTATATGAGAAACTTGTCTTATATTCTGGTTAGCACAGTAATTAATATTGCAAAGTAGGAAGTTGTGTGTTTTAGAGAACAATTACCATCTTTGGGGGGGGGTTAAAAGAGAACTAGCTCATATTTATGTTAATCATAAGGTAAAATTCTGCAGCTAGCTTATTTTGCAGTCAACCATCAGAGGCGAACAGTTGTAGTGATTGCTTCGTCTTTTGAATGCCAGCACTTCAAATGTGGGGCAGAAAAACATACTATGAGGTTTTGCTGCGTGCGTTACAGAGTAAAATCTAAGTTACATCGTAAGCAATCACTACAACTGTTCGCCTCTGATGGTTGACTGCAAAATAAGCTAGCTGCAGAATTTTACCTTATGATTAACATAAATATGAGCTAGTTCTCTTTTAACCCCCCCCCCCAAAGATGGTAATTGTTCTCTAAAACACACAACTTCCTACTTTGCAATATTAATTACTGTGCTAACCAGAATATAAGACAAGTTTCTCATATAAGAAGACACTGACGTTTTAAATGTACTTTAAAAGCTAAAGCCAGCTTTTAAATAAAAAAGCATCAAATATAGTGTATGGAATTAACGCATTCCCCTGTGTATGCTGTCGTGATGTAAGTGGACAACACATGCAGCTGCAACTGGAAGATCCGTGGTTCGAATCCCGAAGAAGGACGATTGATTTTTTATGGTTTCAGATTCGAAAAATTTAATAGCTTGAATAATATAAACACACATTGAAACATACTTGATACATTGGAGATCTTCAACTAAAGAAACAGTTAAGTGGTTTAAGGGCGACAGACGTAAAATTATGTAAAAATATTTTGTTTTCACATACAAGCTATACGATAAGATATGTTTCAGTTTTTTTTGAAGTAGGAAAACGTGAAAAGTGTGCAATGTCCTCGCCAGGACTCGAACCAGGACCTCTCGAATATGAGCCGAGTATCCTACCACGAAGGCATGCTGGAAAGAGGACGAAAATACCTTATACATTCCCCCCTTTTAAACGGCGACTGGAGTTTAGGGGACCCAATAGCCAAATCCTGGTGGTGACGAATTAGTCCATCACCTTTTAGTTCGGGTGCCAAAGTAAAGTCATTAGGTTATTTTGACGCAAGACTCGTTAGGTTATTTTGAAGCAAGACATGCAAAATAAGCAATGCTGTCGCCGGGATTCGAACCTGGACCTCTCGAACACGCGCTGAGTGTGCTACCGTTACACCACGAAGGCATGCTGGAAGAAGGAAGAAAATATCTTACAACCTTTATACATATTTTAAATGTTAGACTCCACATATTAAGTTTGGTATAGTTTTTAGAAGTGCATTTTAATGGGAAAAATACCGTTTTACATTCGGGTCATTACGGTAATCAGTGTACCAAATTACATTACGATTTCAGACCACACATATTACAGGAAATATAATTTTCGTTTGTATTTGCTTTGCCATTAACGGTGCCTGGAAGCATTTCAACACGAATATATTTATTAAATTAAATCCAAAAGATAATACCTTAAAAATAACTAATTTTGCATTTTATTTCCATAATTAGAAAAGTTGGAGAAATTAACTGTTTAATTTTCTTTCAGGTATTATGAAGAGGTTTCCAACAAAAGCTGTAATTAATGTTAGTGTATCTAATAACAACACGTTTTACCATCTTCCTGATATAAAGCAATTTATGACAACATTATAGTTCTACGGACATATCACCTTCTAAAACAGACCTAATATTTCTAAGAGTTAAAGCAAAGCATCGAACTGAAACGATGGAACATAACAGGAACGTCGATCAGTAAAGCCACAGAACACAGTTTTTTTTTGGAGGGGGGGGGGAGCTTCAGCGTAGTCTGATGCCTGTGGAAAGAAAAATGAGGGAACAATGCTTTGGTAACATTCGCATTGACAGAATAAAAATAAAATTGCTACCTGTTTCGTGGAAGAGAAGAAATTTTATTTATTTTATTCTTTATTTTATATAAAACTCATCCCTCTTCCTGGCGGTAGCGACTCCATCTTCAATTGAAGGACTGCAGTTCCAGTTTTTAATGGCAGAAAACAATAATCCAAGGTCTTGTAAAAGATTTCAATATTTTTTTTTTTTTTAAATGGGACTTCATTTACTTCGAGTATACTTAACAGGGTTTATAAGTTATTTGCAAAATTGAAGAGGGAAAACTGAAGATTTGGCAAGTGTTTGAAAATTGTTATCATCATGAAAGATTAAGTGTCTACGTTGTTCCGGCTTGAATCTTTACCTTAAGTTTCCGTGATTATTTATGAGTAACAAAAAGTGTAAAAATGGTTATTCTTATTCATAAGCTTAGAACAGGAAAATATAAAATACACCGCATACTATAATACAAATAAAATTAGCAAATCTGAATCCCGGCGAAGTCATTGCTCATTTTTCATGTCTCCGGATTCAAAATAATTTAATGACACTACAGCATTATATCTTATTATCCATGATGTTATATATTTATGCAAATACCTGTTTTTTCGCGACATAAAATAAATAGTTCCTAGAGTTCATAAAAGGCTATAAATTATTTGTTTCCGGCTTGTAAAAGAACAGAAACAGAACCTTCAATAATTAAGTGATTTTACTGACATTTGACTAAATGTTCTGAAATCTGGCGACTTACCTTCGCGATCTAATATTGACTAACATGACCATGTAGGAGGAGATTTGAAATTTTCGAGACGTCTTTCCTCCGCATTATCCGAACTAAAGAAGCGCAGCTGCAATTCAGTCTTGGTGGATATCAATTGAATTTTAACTAATCTAAAGTGCATTAGAAATTGCATTTAAGATTGCTTGCATTTTCAGCGATAGTTTTGAAGCTTTTTTATCCTCAGAATTCTTGATCTACAAAAACATGATTAAATTTTTTTATCTTGTATTTTAAAACGATTAGTGAGAAAATATTCCTGTTTCTGGAAGATTTACCAAAGATATGAAAAGCAATAACAAAAACGTTAAAGAACATCCCTGACTAGGATTTTTCAGAACCTATCGACTTTTACAGTTTAAAAAACTATTTCAGATATTCTGCGTTAAAAAGAAGCATTTCTAATATTTCAGCTTACTATTTATAAATTCCTATTGATACAAATGGTGTACTAACAAAGAATTAAGCAAATTGAAATCATTACATATGTAACGAAGATTACGCTAATTTCCTTTAAATACACTTCAAATTATTCTACACAGAAAAGCCCAATCCTTGTTATCCCTTCTTTCAAAATAATTGGCTTAACACAAATTCAGCATCAGATACGTTATGGAAGTGCGAAAGGATATAGCACGTTAATAAGACTACACCAGTTTGCCCCGAATTATAGATATTTAACAAGTTCAGGTAATACAGGACTTATCCAAATAGACTAAATTTCCTATAATCTTACGCAAGTTGTCTAATCTCTGATTCTCACTTCAAACGGTAAAATTTTGACGACGGACTTAAAAAGGTAGGAAATTATTAGAATACCTGTTCAAAGTGTAGTAGGAACAAATTATGAAAGGCCTACACAGTGATGGAATAGAAATCTATTTTGCCTCAACAAATATTTTAAAAACAACCTACACGTACTTAATATTTACATATGTCAAACATTTAAATATTTGTGAAATTTTTCTGGACTGTTTTACCAATTTACTACTAAAAAAACTCAAGAATACTTCCTAGGATCGTTAACAGTTGAAGCTTTTAGGAAAACCTGTTAAAGGTAAGGCATGAAACAACAGAATATCAGTCTACCCGACACAGATAAAGATAGGTTAGCATTGACCAAATGTTAAGATTTGCACTGAAGTAACAGAAAAGAAATAATAAAAGAATTGAAGCTAATCAAAAAATTAAAGAATTGAAGCTAATCAAAAAATTCAAGAATTTAACAAAGGTTATTAGACAGTAAAAATTTTAAAAAGAATAAATTTGTGAACATATCTAGTTCGATGCTAATAAGGTTCTTTCGCAAAGGCTTTTAAACGCGGAAAAATATACACTCGGCATTTAAGAGACAGATCGTACTTACATTTAAGCATCTTACGTAATTTAAGCACATTAAGGGTGCGAAAGCGACTGTCCACAAAACCGTCAGCATGTGATCTTAAAAAACAGCGGCATAAAATATTTGCAAGTGCGTTTATAAACACCCAATGAAGTTACATAAATCTCCCAAAAGGTTGCTGCAAGAAATTCACAAATTCAATATTTTTTCCAAAATCAAAACCATCCTAATTCAATACGAAAGTTTTGTTAACTAAGGAGATATATAAAGAACGAATATTGTCATCTATGTCCTAAGGAATACCATGCTGTCAGAAGATCAAGTAAATAACCAAACGCTTTTGTACTGATTACTCGAATGCAAAAGGTATAGAGTCTGATATCAGCTGGTTGAAATTTGCAAAAGGTGTAGCGTCTTGTTCGTGGAACTTGAACGCAAAAGGTACGGTGTCTGCTATAAGCTGGTGGAAATTCACAAGAGATATAACGTCTGGTATAAGCTCGTGAAAATATGCAAAAGGTATAGCATCTGGTACACAATGTGGTGGAATCTGAACGCAAAAGGTATAGTGCCTAGTATAAATTCCGTGGAAACTGCAAATATAAGCATTTTTCCCAAGATGGCATTGGATCTTCACTGCAGGAAGAGGACTTGGTGTAAATGTTTTTAAAGAAGATCCAAAATTCGCCAAAATTCAACGTCACTGTCATGTACTTTTGGAGAACAGACTGTAGCATATTAAGAGCATTTCAGTGCTATAAACGTTTTGTGAATCTATCGTAAACTACCCTCCCTAAGATTGTCTGAAAATGTCATTAGAAGTGAAACCGTGTAAGAAGAGTCCAGTAAGTACGTGATTTTGTATGATCATGAGTTGCTATGGCTGAGTACTGAACTCGTATGCAAAATTAAGAGAATTTCTAAATTATGTCTATTTTTATGAAAAGTATTGAATAAAAGATACCAATTACGGTACCGAAGAAATATGCAAATACTCAGAGTTTCGGCGATTTGTGTGCTCGTACTCCTTCACAACATTCGCCGTGTTTCTGGCAAACAGTAGGGTAAATTTTAGAAGGTATCCGATGAAATGTATAGCCACTAACATATGGATAACGGAGTGAGATGCAAAATTGTCGGTAGACTGGAGACAGGCCATTTACGAGCGCAGGTGGTTACAGAGCTCAATGTAACGCTCAGTGTCATCTGCAATTTGGGAAAAAGTTTCAGGAAACTGCATCCATATCGAGAAGACCTGGACAAGGTAGATCCAGATCCACAACAAACGAATGAGGATGATTTATTTGGTACTTTCAGCGGGGCGACACAGGACTGTTACAGTTTCAAAGCTCTCACGTGAGCTCTATGCTGCCCGAAGGCTTCATTAGATAGGGCTGAATTGCGTCACGCTCACTGCAGCGCAAAAGAAACCGCGTTTCGCGTGGTGTCGAGAACATGCCCCTTGGACTAGACTTCAGCGAAGCATCGTGCTTTTTACATGCGAATCCAGATTCAGCCTGGATACTGATTTCCAGCGTACATGTATCTGGAGAGAGCCTGGAACACGATACCATTTCTCCTTCATGAAGGAAAAGAATCTTTACGTGTTGGAGGTGTAACGGATTGGACATGCACGTGTTTGGCAAAGGTTCGTAACTGCTACAGAGAGGAGATCTTAAAGCTCTACGTTCAACTTTTCAGAGGCACGGTTGGTCCTGGGTTCCGATTAATGGACAATAAGGCTCGTTCTCATAGTGCTGAACTGGTAGACGATTACCTAAAAAGTGAGGATATTCGCCGCATGGATTAGACAACCAGATGTCCTAAACCTATACAGCATGTCTGTGATTCTTGGGAGAGCAATTTCATCTTGCCATATCCCACACAGAAACCATCCCTGAGTTGCAAACTGCCTACACCTAGCTTTTGAAGAAGCAGGGTGCTACACTGAAAAATAATTTATGCAATTTCAGTTTATCTCCTCTCCCGTAGTTCTTCAGAAATTAAATCAGTCCAAATAGATATTTAGAAGTTTTGTATAGAAATATACATGAAAACTATGCGAAAAACACGGGCAAAATTGCGAATAATAGTTCCTGTTTACAAAAGTTTCTGTTTTCCTCTTCATTTCCTGTTTATTATAGAGATGTACAAGAACCGTTAATATACAACACATTCGCTGTTTTTAACATTTTTGGCTACTGGTCAATCTTAATGAGAATGGTAATATATTAAACGAACATAAATTTATTTAATTTAAAAAATCATAAAAACTACTGGAGAAAAGTCGCAGAATCATAAGGTTATATCGATGATGGAACGTGAAAAATGCGCAGTGCCCTAACCGGAATTCGAAATCCGGACCTCCCTAATACTAGTCGAGTGTGCATCCAGTTATAACACGAAAGCATGCGGAAAGGAGGAGGAAAATACTTTGTATACTCCCTGCTTTAAAGAGCGACAAGGAATGAGGGGATCAAATCGCCAAATCGTAGACCGTCCACTACCTTTTTAATTCGGGCGCCGTGTAGTCTTTTTCCAGAAGTTTTTCGAAGCAAGGAAATCAAAAAAATCCGCAATGTCCTTGCCATGATTCGAACTCCCGCCTTCCCGAATACGGATCGAGTGCGCTTCCATTTATATTATGAAGGCATGCAGAAAGGAGGGAGAAAATAAGTATCTTTTAAGTTAATAATCGCACAGTTTATAGCATACATTCAGAAAGAGCTCAAAATGAAAAGCTCAAAAAAGCTTATTCGAATGAAAGAACAGACTAAACCTTTGAACACTGGTAATTTCACTTAATGGCTGCACGGGTGTTTCCGTGGTTTCTCCCATATACAAACTCAATACGAGACATTTCTCTTAGAAAATTCTCCATGACGTCATCTAGATAAGACCACAGCCGATAAGACAGAATGTAATTTGCCATAACCAAATAAATGATCTAGTCCTTTCCTAATTGACTGACAGATACTCATTTGCTAGCAGGAAAAAAATTCAAGAAAAATTTGCTGTGTGTAACTTTTATCGAAAAACAGGGCAAATAAAAACGTTCTAAGGTACATAAACTGACATCGAAATAACAAAAAAGTTTCTACAATTAATAATAAATCATTTCTAAACTTTCAATAGCCAGACCATCACTCAAAAGTAATAACCGCAAACTAAACAGGGCCAAAATTTCCCCGATAGACGGATGGCATTGACAAAATTTTACGCAGCAATTTAGACCCAAATCCGAAAGCATACGAAACAATTATCATTTCCTAGAATCAATTTTCCTGCACAATAGCAAACAAATGAAATTAATAACCATATCTTTAAACCGTTCCGCGCGCGCATTCACATTCAACGTAATATGCAAACATTCCCTCTCTTTCGGAACCGAAGATATGAATTATGATGGTTTTCGGAGGAAGAAACGGCGTTGCTGTGGGTGTGGCGAGAAAAAAAGGCCGCTTTCTATCGCAGTCACGAAATTTCACTGGAAACGAAAGCAGATTATGCCAGTTAGGATGATCGTGGTCGCCATCCTCGGAAACAGAGGCTTCCACGTGATGGTATTTTTACTTTTTTAAACAGTTTTTTATTGTTATCATTTTGTTTCGTTCTTTTTCATGCACGTGCGACCGCTTTTAGATAAACGGGCGCTTTCACGAGTCTTTTGTTTGGGCTACAGAGATTTACCTGTTTTGGATGACAGTCACGTAAAGCAAGGGTTTTAATCGGAGAGGGGAGGGAGGGTTATAACAGCTAGCAGAATCCACTTTGGGAAATGGAATTTACATTTTAAAGGACCTTTTTTTTTAGGTGAATTTGGAAGCATATGTAATCTAACTTATCACGTATAGATACCCAGACTTTACTGGATCAACAGAACAGCCCCTTGCCTTTGAATGAGAGAGGATTTCACTTCCGCAATTATATACTTGCATTGACTAAGTACGGATTTCAATCCAAAAATTTTAGATTATAATCTAATATATAAAAAGAGTTTAACATTCAAATTTCAAACTTTTTTTTAATAGAAAAAGTACTGCAACCTGATTTTTGCATTTCGATTCCCGTTTAACACACGAAACAGTTTTAAACTGAATATTTACGACAGTCTTATTAGTTTTAGAATTAATTCATGACAGAGAATGAAAAACGCGCACTGAACCTTCTCTAGGATGACCACTCGACTTTTCTGATGATTGGGTCTTTATGGACGTGGTCATTTCGGAGAGATGATATTTAGTAGCGATAATTATTTAAACACTCAGAAATACTGATTACTTTCATAAAAGCTGATCTTAGTCAACTAGAGTAACTGTATTTAAAATGATCAAAATAACAACCATAGCAATGAAGAATTCTTTTGTGATAGTAAACTAGCATTTAACCTCACGTGGAAAAACTGTATTAATTTTCTAAAGAAAAGGCTTAATTACTCAAGTTGTAGCTGAGCATTATTTCATTGTATTTCTAGCACACGAAATTTGCAAGAAATACTTCTCACAAGTGAAACGGCAATTATTTTAATGAAGTGGTTCCTTCCTTTTAAAGAACAGGCTGGAAAGAGGCAATTGCTCTGCCACGAATTCATTCATATTAGAGATACCACAAACGAATAAATAATTTGTGAGAATAATAATAAATACTATTCGCCCAACATAGTTTCTTAATTCCTTTTAATTTTAAAATCAGTAACTTAAAAATTGTTACTATATATTTTCGTAAAAATTATTAAAGCAGAAATTTCCGAAGTAAAGCTCAAGAAATGAGTTTTTGAGAGTCACGGAAATTTTGAAGTACCTTTTGATTTTTCACTAATAATCATTCATATTTACTTATAATAACAAATAAATTATAATTACATTTTAATAATTATTTCATTATTACATCTTACTTTCGTTTTGAAATCTCCCTTTTTCGCCTCCCTTTCTTTCAGAACAATTATCTGCATTAGGGTCGCAATAATTAGCAATTATAAGTCGTGACAGATCGCAACTATATGAATGTGGATAGCAAGACCAAATACTATTTTTGGGAACTACTGCTCTAGACAATCCTTAAGGCGAAACTAAAAGCACAATATAGAAGAATAGAAAAAAATACAACAAAGACTGGCATATTTCAAAACAGGAAAACTTATTTTTACAATATTAGAAGGAAAAAAACGAAACCAATTGAAATGTATCTCTTAAATTGAATCAAATTGAAACGTATTTTATTCTTACAACTGATAAACGACAATATGACTTTTCTGTTATTATTTTAACAACACAAATAAAAACTGCATGACAGTTCCTACAAAAATTAAATTAAAAAACACACATACTTAAAAATTATTCATTCCGAGACAGAAAACTTCTTCAGCTATATGATTAAGCTAAAAGTTTTTTAATACCAAAATTACTTTTAGCGGGTATAAAAAGAATGCTGTGAATTCCATTTCTGCTTTTTAAAATATCAACATTAATACGAAGAGTCAGGTAACTTTCCTTATCTATTTTTAAAAGCGTGAAAGGTCTCGGTTTGCATTAGTTGTTGCTTCACAGACGGTGTTTCAAAATGAAGCATAAAATTGCAAGTTGAGAATGTTGTAAAAAGATATAACGTAGCCTTTGATGACGTAACTTTATTATCAGATTGCAACACTAGACGGCATTATATGTCATACTCTTTGGGAGGAGCGGTTTTCGATGATTTAATACATCAGTACAGTACCCTGGCCATTTCCTCATCATGCTGCTTTAGAAACAATAAAAGCCAGTACTCCGTCTCTGCACTCCTCACAGCACCGTCGCTAGAAAAGTATGATGCCATTGCATTCTTTCTTAACTCCACTGCTGCATTTCAAGCTTCCCTTTATCACAAGACTATCCTGCCATAAAACTATATCGCATTCGATCGCCTGCAACTTTTCTTCAAAGACTTGCTACGAATATAAACACAGTTAACCCTTGCCGGAACGTGATTTTGCGCGTAAGCATTTTCTTAATTAATTGTCTCTATTTAATTTCTCCAACACAAAAATTTTATTTACACGAGGTTGGCTGCAGTGCATAAGTATTGCGACAGTCCTCTTTAATAACTTCTTTGAAAATTCACTCATTCAAGAAGTCAAGCATTGCTTAAAACAGCAAAACTTGAGCATTAAATTTCTCCTAATTCTGAATAATGCTCCAAGACACGGTGCTGAAAGCCTCACAGCACTGCATTTAGAAGTTTTATTCCTTCCATCGAACACCACTCCATAAACACACACATAATCCATAAACACGCCAATCCTTTAATCAACCAATGGATCAAAGAATCATAAAAACATTCAAAGGCATGTTTAGCATTAGACGAAGGAAAGCCCGACATACACTAATGGACATCTGGGAAGAAATTTAACATAAGATACTGCATAGAAATGATTAAACTCGCATGAAAACAAGTGAATTTGATCAACATTGAATGCCTGGCGAGCTCTAGCCATAAGTTGCCAACAGTTTTAAAGCATTCCATCGACTGAAAATGAAGCCAAGGAAATCACACATTTTGCTAAAGCAATGACGGCAAAGGATTTTCAGATATGAAAGAGGGATATGAAATGAGAAATCAAAGAATTAGTCGAGAATGACGTTCGTGAAATGATAAATGAAGAATTGGATGATCTTAGAGCACCAGCAGACAGTGAAAGCAGCGATAGTCAAGAAGATAAACAGCCTTTAAAAGTTAAGGTGTTTAACGAATTGTTAAAAAAAGGCACAGGAACTGTCTGATCTTGTAATGGAGATTAATAATCCAAATGAAGAAAGATTAGGAATCATTGCACTCCTTATCGAGAAACGGTTGATGAAATGTATCGGACATTGTCCCAAGCAAAAATCAGGTATTTAAAAAGTAACTGTATCATGTATTACATATTAATTAAGTAGTAACAGAAATCCTTTCAATTAACATTTGTTTAATTTCTTTCTTTTAATAGGATTAATAATCAGGTTTGTATAAAGTATCCATACTTTATCTGAAGTATACCTAATCTGTTTACTTCCACAGAGTGTTAACTTTGAGAGAAGCGATTTCGCCGTACGTGCATGTTTTAATGACATAACAACCGCGTTCGGCAAGACTTTTACTCTGTGTTATTGTTTAACACCACACAAATACTATACACCATTCGAAAAGTAACCCAGAATTCGAGCCACCCAAGGAGCACACTGAGCCGATTTGCATTAGTTCAAGGATTGATAATTACCATTTTGCATGTATCTGGAACATGCTGCAAACCACAATTTAAGTAACAACGACCGCTTTCTATTCAACAAGAAGGAGTATCCCTAGTAATGCAATTTTGATTAACTAATTTCCGTTCATTATTTCTCTCACAACAGCAGATGCAGTATTTTCCGCCAGCTTACCTAGATTCGCAGCTTGTCATTGCGCTACTTTGTAACTTTCATCTTCATCCTCTTTTCGTGAATTACATTCCCATTTGTTATGCTTCCTGGCACATTCTGACCAGCTCGTACAGCAGTTCTTGATGCAAGATTCCTTGAACTTAACCGATGAAGTAAAAACCAACTTTTACATTATACAGAGTAGTACGAGCTTCTCCTCCAGCATTTCCGATATCTTAGGATCCAGGGAGGGTCGTTCCTTGGTGTTTCCCAGACGCAAAGTATAGCAAAAGAGTGTCTGCAGTATGACTACTGGGTTCCGTCACTGTTACACTGCTAGGCTCTTTCTCATGGGCCTTTGCAAAAAATGCAGTCTATGTACCAATACTACGAATCAAAGTTAATGAATTGGGTTTCAGAATCACTGTCATCCAAGAAAGGGGGATTTACGGTGTTACGCAATTCTCAATCGAGAGGGCCAAATCATAAATTAAAATCAGACTTTTTTTTAAATCACATTTTGAAAATTCCCAAAATCACATCTGAGGTTGCTCTTCAGGCTATAAATCCGTGACAGTGGCAGTGTCACTACATGTAGTCTATCGCAAATGGCAATGAACTGATTTTAGCTTAACACAACTTGCAAAATTACTCATGACGAATTTTAAATCTCCGAGATGAAATTTTAAATCTTATTTTACTCGCGGTAACTGAACGCATTACTCTCTCATTATATACTTCTTACTGGCTTAGACTAATGTTTTGTCTTTTTAGAAATCGCTGTATTTAAAGAACTTTGATTTTTTTTTTAATTTTGAACTCCCCCCCCCCAAAATCAGATTTAAAATAAATAATCAACTTATATGAAAGACTAAATAAAGAAGAAATTGGCGTATAATTTGTTGATCAGCATACGGGTCCTAAATTTATTTAATTAAAAAAAATCTCATCAACGAACTAAACATGAGAGAATAAAAAAAGTAGCGCACATGAAGTAAATGTCTTATTATAAACTGAACTGCAGTTGTAATAACTGCATCGCCCATCGCTAGATGCCAACCTAAGAGTACGAACGACGAGGACACACTCGCTCTGTCGTCTGTCTGTCACATGACGTTTGCATTAGACTGTTTGCTGCTACAGCTTTGTCTGCTAGGCAGGCATGTTAGATTTTGCCTGTTGAACAGAATTTTATTAATGTTTTCATTGCTGAACAAACTTTGAAACTATAATTAACAATAAGATGTGCCAAGATACCATCCATAGTTTATGGCACTTCTTAAAAGTAGATGAAACTGAATGCTGGTTCCACCAAAATTGAGCCACATGCCGTACATCCCATGAAACTACGTCGCTCTGGCACGGGTTTTTGGGTAACCGTATCATCTCAAAAGAATTATGGTCTCTGCGTTCACCCGTTCATCTATCGTCCGCGGATTTTTTCCTGTCGGGATCATTAAACAAAATATCTATGTAAATAACCCGCATTCTCTGGAGAACCTAAAGGAGAGGAGAATTACGACAGTGGTTAACAATATCAGTTTACAGTAGCTAAAAAATGGTACACAGCATGCATGAAAATGTGAGCGAGTTACTAATGAGTGCGGCCATTTACA
Organism: Stegodyphus mimosarum; assembly: GCA_000611955.2. Classification (NCBI taxonomy): domain Eukaryota; kingdom Metazoa; phylum Arthropoda; class Arachnida; order Araneae; family Eresidae; genus Stegodyphus; species Stegodyphus mimosarum. The sequence goes on from KK113208.1 coordinate 47,161, forward strand.
GCATTTGTCTTAAATACAAAGTTTTGATGTTGTAGTTGTACCATATAAAGCAATAACATTAAACATTAGAAATAAGTGTTCCATATCTTGTTGTTTATGCATTAAATCAGCAAACTTTACTTGCTTTACTATGATGGGCATGACTTCGATCGCGTGACTTTTACTGCGGTAAAAGTGTATTTACTATTGCGTAAATCAATATTTACAGATTTAAGTTTTCATTAATATATATGATTTTATATTATTAGGTTTTCCCAAGTTTGCATCTAGTTACAAAACGCTGCACGAAGTTAAATTAAACAGATCTGAAGTCATAAACATCATAATTTACATATACTGGCATATTCGCCCACTGATTCTTTGCACTTAGCATTACACGATCGTAAAATAGATAATATAAACGCTTTGAGGGAAAAAGTTAAGAGGTACTGCCGTAAAAGTTTCTTTTTTAGATACGGTACGTAAAAGATATGGAACCACTTTGAAATTCTCTAAAATGGCTTGTGGAAATAAGCAGAGGCAAGGGGGAAAATGGACGTGAGCGAAACTCTCTACAGCTGGTGGAGTAATAAAAGTTTCCATTTCCTTCGAGAAGAACAAAGAACCGCAGATAAAGAAATCTCGAAAAGAATTCTGAGATAAACAGAATTTCAGAAACGAGAGGAACTAATTCAGAAGGGGAAAGGGAAAAAAAGATAAATTTTGTAAGCGAAAGTGGTTTGAGTCGAATTTTTTGAAAAAAGATTGACCACCAAAGTGATTCTAAGTCTGATGAATTTACGCCATATTATGGAAATAATTATTCTGATTGTAGAGTTTATTATTATTATGAGGATTCTCAAAGCGTCAATATACAAACATCAAGTTGGGTAAGAGCATACTTGTGGTAAAATGGTTCCCCGAAGTTCCATTTATCTTAAAATATTTTATTAAATCATATGAATGCAAAATTACATAAAAAATATGCTCGGGTATTAAATAATTATAGTAAATACCTAGGTTTAACAAAATTAAGTGAAGCAAAATTACAAAGAATAATATGGTATACTAATTTCTGTTTAAACAAATAAAGTAAAATTACCATGTAATTATTACAATAAACAATTACGTTTTATCTTCTCATAGTCGCAAATTAACTTTGTAATGTTTCTAACTACTTTGCCTGTGCTTAACTTAATAGAAACATTGTTCAACTATGTAGCGACTTATCCCCGAGTCTAAGTGTGTAAATGAAAAGTCTAGAGAAGAATTATTATCTCAAACTAAGAACACAGATGGCTCCTTTCGCGGGATTACCGAAAAACTCGCACATAGGCTTTAAACTAATCTAATGCTAAACTAAAACTGAACTTAGCCGAAATTATACACAATTAGCTAACGTAGCTGGTCCTTAATTAAATTAACCGGCGAATGTCAACAGGCACGTAACAATACGGCCGAGCGTAGTTAGGTTAAAGAACGAAGTAGCCTGACGGCAAACACGCGCCACTAAGCATTCCTTAAGCTCTTCTGCTGAAGTACACGAAACCTTCCTTTAAATACTCTAAGGCGATATTAAAAACTTAATTCTGGGAAACCAGAATAGACAGTAAAGCATGTTTAAAAATTACAATAACTGTTAGAAATTTAAAATAACCTCTACAACTTGTAGAAAACAGTATAACTGATAGAAAAACTCTGCATCAGAGAAATGTTGCATAGTGAGGTGTAAGTCAGACTATAGTGAGTGTGTTTCAACGTTACACTTTCTCAGTGAATCTTGTATTGGCACAAGAGATATCATCCCGCGGGAAATACTGTGTCATTTTTATAATCCACTTTCATTACAGCTTGCATTTTTTGGCGTATTTTATTTAGTCTTGCCACGAAAGTGCACAGCATGAAAACAGGAATCAGAATAATGAAATCATTCGCTTCAATGTTCATAGATGATAGAAAGATATAACATTGTGACTTAACTAACTTTATCCTTAAAACTGCAAGATAATCCCGTATTTGGATCTTACTAACTAAAGAATCAACGTTCTTTCTCTGCTTCTATAAGAGTTATCAGACACTGTAGATACGGTTACAGAAAACTTTTGAATTTTAGTAAATAAATCAAATGACAAAAATCTGAAAGTAACTAACAGGAAAATTTAATAAATTTATATTATGCACACTAAATAGTGGACCTACATCATTATATATTATTATGTTTACTGAAAATGAAATCGAGATTCCGAAAATTATAAGTTGCCATTTTTAATTATCACGCTTAAACTTTTTCGAAAAATACTACAACACTAATAGGGTCTTTGTTACCCGTATAAGTAAATCTAAAACAATTTACTTGAATCTATAAATATTTCCTTTATTTATCACAATTAAAACGCAGATTCTTAAAGTTAAAGGAACCATGTTAAATCAAAATATATCATGTGTGATTCATAATCACGATAGATAAGAATTTTTCAAACCTTCTTATATAAAAATCTTGTGTACAAAAATTTTTAAAAACGGAAATGAATATTAAAAATGGGGAACCACAAAGGAAACCATCAGCAAACAGTAAATTTTTTATCTATGTTGAAACAAGCTTTATTATCGATCTCATATTTTGTAAATCTTTCACAAATTTTTGATTAAAAAATTTCAAAGGGAGTAGTGGCAACACTGTACGGAATAAAATTTTTTATCTCATTTTATTTTAATTATATATATATATAATATTTCAGCGAAAGGGGCACGGTTCTTTTCCCCTGACGAAACAACTATGCAACTCTCACTGAGATATTACTATTTATTATTGTATACTTTGTTTTTATTACAACTTCAGCTTTTCCCAATTTTGCCCATAAATTACAATTTGCTAAGCATTATTTGAGTTATATTTTCATGTAAATCTTTACTGAGGATTTTAAGTTTTAATTGTATTTAATGTGTAATTTTGGCACTAACGTGCTTCTTCGAATAGGATTTCAGAGGGTTTGGGATGTACTATGGCTTTTGGCATTCGTACTTGTTAATAATATATATATATATATATATAAAACCCACTTCTTTTTATTGTTCTTATAGAATGGATTCGAGAAGAAATTCGAGAACCTCTAAGATTCGAATTCCAAAAAATGCCCTACTTTTACAGTAAATTGGAATGCGCATTAATAAAAAAAATCTCACATACACCACTTCTACTATCGAAAATCTTGGATATCGACACACACCAGATGCAAGCAGTAAAAAGTTACCGCTCCCAATAAAAAAAGGAACCGATACACATTTAATAATAACGCAGAAAACAGCAAGATAAAAAAGATGCCACTAACCACGCGGAAAAAGAGTTATTTCTGTTCTGGTACAGCCATCCGTGACGACGGTAGATAAGAATTTCAATGACGACTCTCCATTTCGAAAGAGTAATAATTCAGATACATTTTCAGTAAAACGTGTCCACACGCTAACTTGTCAACAAGAAGGAAAGTAAAATTAATGAAAACATTATTGGCAAAAAAATGGTGAGCGCTTCAAGCGGGGGAAGCTGAAAAACTTAATATCGCTTGAACAATAATAGATAACAGTTCCGTAATACCGTCAAATACGGTCCAAAATAACAGCAATAAAATCATTCGATTGTAAATATTTTTGCTTTAATATTGCATAAAATGAATTTCAATTTTAAAATCTCTTGTGGTTGTTTCTGTATGTTTTTAATAAGGACAATATGCTATATAAAAATCAAAATATTAAGAAGGAAAATTACAGTTTTAACAAAATAAGAGAAAAATGTATGTCCAGAGAACATCATCTTTACTTGTTTTTATTTTGGACGTATTCACCAGTATAAACGGAAGATTCAAATTTAGCAATCGACTATATTAAAAGGTATTAGAAACACATTTTATTTACCATACTTATCGTACAAAGCAATGCTTGTTGCAAAATTTTATCGAAAACACAGATAATTTTGAATGATTCGCTTCTTTTTTTTTTTCTTTTAGCTGATACGCAAAGAATATTTAAGTAATAATACTTTTAAATAATCATAATAATTAGCAGATCAGTCGACTGGCAACAATGTGCTTTTCTGCTTTTGAAGTACATTTGTAACGCATAGGATTTTACCATTAACAGAAGCAGAAACCTTTCTTCAAAGTTATAATATTCTCATATCATCAAAAATACCAGAGATATCTTAAATAAAATTTTCAGCGGTCGTAAGTTCCTGCTGCTAAAAATAGTTATGCGATTAAAATTTTCATCGGTCATATGCTTGCGTTGCTAAAAGAATCTACGGAGCATCTATGGATGTTAAATTTTCGAGCGGAAATTTCTAAAAGCTATATTTTGCATCAGAGAAACGTTAGGATAAAAGAGATAGATTTCTAAAATTTCATTTGTAGAAAAGCTAACATTAAATATTTTACACTTAAAATTTCGTTCGTTTAGTTAATTATGGCACAGTATAAGAGAACTGTTTGTCTACGAGCCGGAAACCTTTGTGAAAGAATTTACAAACGAAATTAACTCGTATCCATGTTAACTATGGAAAAATCACGAAACGCTCAAGCAGCTAATCCATTCGCTGGGATTTCAACTACTTGTATTCGATATGTTATGCATTCAATCACTGTATATTCCTGCCCCCAAAAAAATCACCTTAATGTGTCGCGATTAAAACGTTTACCTTAATGCGTAATGAAATTTAATTTTATGTGATTTCTTATTCCACTTCTCCCCCCCCCTTCCTGACGAAAGTGGTTTCAGCGATTCGTCTTAACAAATTTTTCACGATCAGTTCGAACATTAAAGAATCCTTCCATCTAAAATACGTTTAGTACGGTGAGGAGCACATGGCAATGAGAAAAATATTTTCTATGATGAATTTGTTAAAGACAGGTTAAAAAAAATTCTCCTTTACACCCAAAATATCATTAATTAAATTTGATCAAAACTTTATACAAGTACTGTTTAAGGTAGGTATATTTTCGAGCGCAAATTTTTAGAAATACATTTTTTGTTACAGCAGTTGCAGTAAAGAGGCCATCCCGGAAGTCATAGTAATAAGCACCTTACAGGAATTGAAACATGGCATTCCGATTTTGTGCGTCAAATTTTAGGAGATAAGTCCAAACCAAAACGTATTTATTTTTTCGAGTTCAATTCGTGCACATGTTTAAAAAAACACGAGTTTAAAAAAAACTGATGTGGACACCACGTGACTTCCTCACACAACCTGTTAAATTATACAGACTTTTTACTGCGCTTCATTTTTAAACTTATTTCCTCGGATTATTCTCACTTAACTAACCGATCCATCGAGATAAGTCGAAAATGACATCAAAACTTCAGATTTTGAAATTAACTATCCCAGTCGAAAATGACATCAAAACTTCAGATTTTGAAATTAACAATCCCAGACAATTTTCGCCATACACGAGTCAAACTTCTCACAATTTTATTCTTTCATAACATGTATGAAACTTTCCCAAATATACGTATAGGCGCTGAGGAAGTCCAAATTAAAAGTTAAATTTCGTTATTTGTCGAGAATTAATTACTTTTCAAAATTTGACATTGCGCAAGCATGAATATTTTCGTCATTTAAAACACTTGTGTAATTGGAAGTACGTGACTGCGTCCAATGACTGCGAAAATAAAGGGCAGGTAAGAACTTTTAAGCGCGCCGGTAAAGGGTTGGGTACATATATATTTGGCACTTCTGACTGCAGTAGAAAAAAGAGGTACACAACTAGATGTTACAACAGTCCCATATACAAAATTTCAACGTTCTACGGCTAGTCGCTTTTGAATTATGGAAGATACATATCTACATACGTACATATAGACGTCATGAAAAATTCCATGACAACATCCATGTAACTCAGCCCATTCGCCCTGGAATCGAATCCATGAGGAATCAATTATCAGTGTTCAGCGACTTTTACCGTTCGGCCAAGGAAGGCGAGTGGGCGCGCATGCTTAAGAGAGAACTTTGAATGCTGGTTGAATTTACGTACACAAATATATTTAAACTGTTTGAAAATACAGATAAATTTTTAATGATATTTTTCTCGTAATAAATTAATGCGATGTAAAAGCACTTATTAGCAGTTCCTGTCATTTCCCGTTCGGTTGTTAAATATCAAATACATAGATATGTAGTTCATCGCGGCCTACACCAAAAGAATACGAATTTTTAGAGAATATTAAAATAGGCAAAAAGAATACCCATCAGAGAAAGTGAAACTGTCTTAGCTAATACGGATTGCACATATGATCTGCAAAATCATGCTATAGCAAGAGAGAGGTAGAATAAGGTACGGTAATCTAGCATATATTTCAACATAAACCTGCCCAAGCAGATGAAAGCGCTCTAAACTTAACGATCAAAGTTTAGATCGTTGCAAACTGGTTGGTTAAACAGGGTTTTTGCGGTTTTCCTTATGCCCAATGGAATTATTAGCCAATTTCTCTTTTACTCTGAAAGCATCCCTCCCTCAGTTAGCTAACCCTTGTTTGCTTAATCTAAGACAAAATGTACAAAGGCGTTACTGAACTAATTCTGAAGTGATATACGTAAAGTGTAACTGACGTAATCGAAATATGTTGCATATTATAACGCACCTCTGCTTGTTCCTAAAGGATAATTTAAATGCATGGTACACAGAAAACGTTATCCACCTCTTTTTTTAACATTCCTTAATATTCGGCCATCAAACATATACACATGCATCAATTTTTTCCTTTTCAGAATATATTAAAAAAAAGAGAGAGAGAGAGGGAGAGGAGTTCCTACTGCAATTACAAACAGTCATTACCGGTTTCCAAATAACATAACCACGAACACCCTCATTTCGGATCGATAGCAAAATTATCACTGGTCTCAATCGAAACCCAGAAAGTTTTGTTGCCAAAATCCCCTTTTATGGGGGAGGAGATTACCATTAATTTTAATGATTGCGCACATATTTCGAAAACGCTTTGTGCAGTCGGTCGCCAACCCCTTTCCTCAACACACACATGAATCGGGAAGGAGAAAAATTACGGAGTGTGTTGAATTTGTCTTTGAAATACCAGAACGGTTTCGTGCAAATTCCACAACTATTTCAAATGTTAGTCTCGCGTTTCTGTTTAACACTTTTCATTGCACTGGCCAAAACAAATGAATAAATTAAAAGAATTTTAATTTAAAAATATCTCTTGAGCCTCATATGACAACACAATTAATGGTCTCAAAGCATAGTATCTTTAAGAGAGAAAATTAATTAAATAAAATGATGTATATCACTACTAAGTTTATTAATTATTATAATTTTATAGTAATAATTATTGTAAAAATAATTGATGTTCAAAAGAACATTACGAAGCAGCATAATAATTAATTAATTAACGAATAAATAATACATAATAATTAATGCATTAACTAAATAATAATGAGAATTAACTCAGTGGATGTTAAAGGAGAGTTCTTCAGTGTCATAAAAATAATATGTAGAAGAACAAAATATTTTAAAAATCATATGCAGTCCCTTATGGATATCCAAAAGGTACAAGAGGAATACTGCAGCAAGATCACTGGTAAAGCAGTTACTTGTAAAATTTGATCTGTATTAAATTATTTCATTGCATTTATCCGAGAAAGATGAGCAAATGTTAAAACAAGTAACAAGAAGTAAAGTTGTTTAAAAAAAATTCAAAACTACACTTACAGTACAGACATCATTTTTGTGGTTCAGTACTTGCCAACTTAATGCAAAAAGTACGCTCGTATAATCGCAATGGCCAGAAAGCAATCCAAAATCAGAGTTCTCTCCAGAGGAAAGATATCCACAAGCGGCTTTCCTATAATCGCGTCTATTTCCGGAAATATTAATGGTTCGCCAGTTCTTTTATTTCTCCACCCCCGAAAGCCAGTCCTAATCTCAGTGAGCTCTGGGTTACTCCTTGTGCGGTGAGAAAGACAGATACACATCCGACTTGCATTTCTGTCGTTAACGAAGCTTAACCTCTATTTGAGAAGTATTGTTTGATGGAAGTGGGAAAAAATGTCCTAATGATTCTCTTGCGAAAAAGCATCAACTACATAACAACGTTGAATCACGAACAATATCATCTAGCACGGAAAATGACGCAGACATATCATCAACAAGTAATGCTTTTGAGAAATAGTGATAGCAGGGCATTAGGATGAATTCCAGAACAGTATACTGAGACATGGTTGTTTTTGAGACAACAGAAGAGACAGAGGGCATAAAGTAAAAGAATTCACTAAAAATGAACTACGTGAAATTAACTCTTTGAACTTCTTATGCATAAAACATCCCCCTCCAACGGACTCGAAAAATACGAAAACCTTAAAAATCCATTTAAATTTCCCATCTGAAAGAAGTCATTCTCAGCAATACGCAGTTTATATTCAGAGAAGAAAATATGAATTCTTCCCCCCCCCTTCCTCACACACATACTAAACTGTATCGCCATCCAGTTAGAGTATTGAATCTGCAATGAGGTGCATCAAGGATTTAATTGAAATAAAAGCTTAGTTCATTAATAATGAAAAAGTATAAAAGGGACAGAATATTAGAATATACTATATTTAGAATAGACACTATATTGCCAATACAAAACACACGTTGGAATTCGGGAACGTTCGGGAGCCGCAGCTATTAGATGTTCCGAAAACGCCAAGTACTTTATTTACATCACTTTAAAAAAGGGAAACAGGTTTCAACGTCTGATTCGGAACGAAAAGAATCATCTGAAAGGATAGAAACGTCCGATTCCAAACAATCAATCACTTACAGTTTGCCTGCAGCATGTGACGATGCATCGAAGACGTCGCGAAGTTTTGAGGTGTCTTTGTTTTCAAAGTTTGATGCGGTAAAAAAGTATTCAGTTTCCACTAAATACTTTCCGATTCTTCCGCGATACTTCCTTGTAAATGTTGATCTAATCACAGCTTTGTAATTCTCATGAAACTTCGGGTTCTTCTTAAATCTGCGCCACAGCGATTCAAGCCGTTTTCCTTCTACTTCAAAATTATGCAGTAATTCCCTTGCATGTTTGTTCTACGGCAAGTAAGCTGTATATTTGCAGCCCTCAAATTTTACGGATTCTCGAAATTTTCTAAAGTTAACAAACATCATCTACCAAACTGTGACTGTCATACTTATTAAAAATTCCCAAAGCTCCCAATTTCCATAAATTTCTCATCAATTCGGGCATTGAATCAACTTCCGAATTACTTTTAACCTGAATCAAATTCTTTATGATATTAAATGTTTTTGATCCATTACATGCGTTTTCTGTTCCACTCAGAGATCACACAAATATCTTTCATTATTACTTTTTTTACGTGATCGGCATGGCGACGGCACTTTTATGCTAGGAACCTCTCTCATCGAGGTTTCTGTTTTGGAGAACGTAAATAACTTGCATTAAGTTACCGATATCTTCTCCACCACGGGGCACTGTTCCGGCCCTTACTGTGATCAAACAACAACTGTCAATGGAATGCAAAAAAAGTTACCTATTTATGGTAAAGTACACAAGAACTGTTCGTTTCAGAAAGAATTCTCATAGCGAATATGCTAAAGAAAATCAAGAAAATATCATGCCTTGCCGAAAGTCGAAGCCGAGGAATTACCTGAGTTCGAGTTTTATTCACTCGACCACTTACGGAGTCGAAATGTAAAAAGAAAATTCCCTACATATTGTAAAAAGGAGATTAAAGATTTTTTCAGAAGATATTTTATAGCATTACGTGTAAAGCATTATGAAACTTTTCGTTATGAGTTACATAAATAAAATCTCAAAGGTTGCTACAGGACGTTTTCTGTGAATGATATATCCATACATCTTCCTTTTGTAAATATCGGATGAAGGAAAGATATAAGCACTAATGTAACATTACCATACACTAAATTCCTGATTTAATTAAATTCACACAAATACGAAAAATAGCGATCATTATTTACATTAAAAAGAAATAAGAACTTAGAACTTTTTAAGGTAAACTACTTATTGCAATGCAGAGAACTGACTTTTTTTCCGCCTACTTTAGCCATTAAATGAAGATTTAAAGAAGCGATTTTACTTCCGACGACAAACTCAGCGTTGAAGCCTTTAATACGGCTTTTATAAGAAGCACAATAAAAACCTCATAATTCGCATGCAAATTATAAGCGAAACCACCATTTCGTCGAGCTTGCTCAATTGCAGAGAATCAAAGAGACAACCCTTTTCACCCGAGAAAAAGATTCCGGCCCTCGTTATTGCTTCTGAATACCCCCTCTCTCAACCAATTCCCTTCCCCCCACTTTTCTTTTCCACAGGTAACTATCTCATCTTTTGATGATGCCGCCGCTTTAATGAAAGATTGGAATCGCAGGTCGTGTATGGCGGGCGGAGCGGTGATAGGTCGGCCTCTTATCTCCAACGCCGAAAGGAATGATAAGCAGGTCGGCAAAGCTTTGGGAGCACTCTTGAATCAAGATAATGCGATGGGGTTGTTATATAACTTGTGACAACCACTCCAAATCGAAGTGTTAAGTTGGATGCTAAGAGATCTAATCCTGGCTATGACATAATGCAAGTACATAACTTCTTTCAAATAACACCACCTTAAGAATTCATCAAGAATCGGTGGGCATAATAAACAGGCCTCCAGCTACAACATAAAAGAAATGTATTATGGCGATGTGTTTTGAGCATTTAAATATGCATACCTCGGTTAATAGTTCAGAAGCTAGATAATTTATTATCCATTAATACATGAAGTCTAAGGCAAAGGATACTTCTGTCAAGGACTTGCTAAGGAGGCACATCTGTAAAAAAAAAAAAAAAAAAAAAAAAA
>KK113208.1:58007-91176 GCA_000611955.2 Stegodyphus mimosarum
AAAAAAAAAAAAAAAAAAACGTAAGCGGGCAGTCGATTCTGACGCCCAACATCGAAACCATCGATTCGGAATAAGAAATATTTTAACAATTTATTACTAATCATGATGTTGAGATAATCACTCTCAGCGCTATGCTGATTGTTAGCTTATTAATTTAAAAAAACATGTAAATGCTTTTTTCCATAGGAAATCACTAGCATTGGAAGCATTGAGTAATTTATCTTAGCATTTCATTATGTTAAATTCGTTGTAGCAGGGAAGGGGGACATAAACAATGTTTCCTCTTCTCCATTCTATTGTAAATCCGTAGTAATTGAAACCATTAGTACCGAATCTGTATATACGACAATGTAACTTGGATGATCACCTCTAGTAACTCTTTTTTTCAAATATGCTTTCATAAATTCATTGCACTTCCTGGAGAATAATGTTTTCATATGCGGGTACGGGCTCTTTTTCCCTTAAAAGTTGCAATTTCCGTCCAACTGTTTGCTCCTTAGGGACAAAAAAGAGTGCCCGAAAAATTAGAATCAATTTTTAAGGTTTCCGTATTACTAAAATAAAATTTCACGAAATCTTAAAGAACTTTTATGCTGAAACTGTAGTTCAGTTTCATAAAAGAAGCGCAGCAGTCTTTCTCATTTAGGACTCCGCTGCTCTCTGGCTAAGCTCTGGTTTGCGACTGTCAAGACATAGTTTGCGACGGACAAGTCATCCTCAATATCCACCAATATTTTTATCTGTTTAGATTTCGTAGATCTTCATTAAATAATATGCTGATCAGAATCGCCAGGCATAACTTACAGTTCAGTTTTCTTCTCAAAGGCATTTTGCATGTTATTCTCCCATATACACTAACGAAATCGACCGGAAAGAGAAGTATTTTATTTCCGAAATTTGTAACGCTTTCGGATATTTCTGTTATTAATTTGATCTAGCGCTCTTTTTGATTCTGAATAATTTGGAATTCAGTCACTTAAATTATCGCCAAACGAAAAAGTACTCTAATTTTTAAGCGACCATTTGGACTCACTGTACTTATAAACATTGCCAGTATTGCTTGTTTCCACCCACCTCGTTTGGTAAAACCTAATCACTAACATGCAACAGGTTTTCATATCTTTAGCATTTAAGAATGATTTAAACATGTATAAAAAAATATAAAAAATTTCATGACACGCTAAAACGCTCGTTGCACTACTGAAATTGGAGATACGAGACATGAAAAATTTTAATTTACATTTAATAGATTGCTACTATTCTGGCGATTCAAAATTTAGCCACGCAGATACCCTTATGAAAAAATATGTGTAGGATGGATTATTTGGATTACGACAAAGCACGCGAGTGGCAAAGTACATCTAATACGTATAGGAATAATTAGGTCTGTTGTTGGTCATAGATATCGAATTTCATATTAAATATGGATCGCTTCTTACAATGAAAAGAGCCAGCACTTTTAAAGCACGTCGTCCGCAATTCGAAAAAGATAGACATCTTCACATATAGGCTCCAGGGCATAAAGTACTCACACCCTTATGCAGATCAGTTTCTCAGAAGAAAATGAATTCTGAGAAGAAAAATCATCCTCATAAAGATATCGCTATGAAAGCGAAGTTTTTATGTTCGTTACTCTGACAAACAAAACTATCATTTGCATAGCAGCATCTTGGCATAAAATTACCAGCATCTTTATGAAGGTTGATTTACTGAAAACTAAAAAATCGATCTGCAGAAGAATAGGGGGATCCACATAAAAATTTTCGTCTTTTCGAATATAACCCAACAGAACACATTATTGGATAAGGGGATTCGAATTTTACACTAAGGGTGCAAGGTTTTTAATGTTAACTAACCAGTTATTATGATTTTTATCTTTATAACTTTTTCTTTCCGCATTCCTCACCAGAATGAAAATTAGTTTTTAATGTGTTTAAGCTGAGGGCTTTTAGATCTTATTCAGAGAGAGAGTTTATGGTACTCGCGCTGCACTGTTCAGATTCCGGCAGCTCTCTCTAAATTTAATTACCTTATAATGTATTAATTATCTTACAATGTATGCAAGTAAATGTAATTATCTTATAATGTATTAGCGTTCTCTCGCAGCCGATATTTTTTTAACTTAACGCAGCAGTAAATTATTTAAGCCAACTTGTAGCTTGACATTACAGTCGCAGACAACTTTATCAGCGTTTAAATTTAAGGTCTGTCATTGCTCATTTTACATCACCACAAGTATTGGTTCAGCTGTAACACGAGCCGTACCCTTTATGTTAAAAGTTGGGTTGAAATAAAAAGGTTGTTTAAACCTTTGCAAGTCTTTGTCGTACTATTTCAGACATAGCGATAACTAGCTACTTGTCTTGAAGGGTTGTAAGTGTAAAATTCAAATATTAGACTAAATACATCCTTATACTGGAGCCAAATTGGATTACGAATAGCCTACCTCCCACCGCCCCCAAAGATTTCAAGTTCTTTCACCAGGAAGTCCGATGGAACGCTTCGGGTTCATCTTAGACATAATGCGCACATCAATAAAACCGGCCATCACTTTCGAATGTAGAAGTTCGGTAATGGCCTTCTTGGAACAATTAGAAACTTATTTTTTTCCTCACTGTAGAACTACAAAAGGTCACCATTCTCAACAGCCGCGCTTCGAGGACAGGCACTAAGCTGGTACAAATTGCATTGGTGAATTTTTATTAGGTGAACTTGGCAGCGAAAATTATAAGTGTTCCCCATGGTGAAAGACAGGTCAAATTAGAATCGGAACTTTTTGGGAAAATATAAGATTAAAGTAGATAATTTGCAGGACTTTATTTTGCTACGGTAGGCTAAAAAGGTGTTTGAATTAGCAGTGAATTTTGACAGCAGGTCAATGTCAATGAATAGACGTATATTGGTATATGAGCACACCTTTAGCGGGAGTTTTCGCAGACCTGTAGCGGAAGGAAAACCAAAGTTTGATGGCAATAGCCAATTTGGTAACTGGAAAAAATCTTTGTCTTTTAATGGCGGTCGCCAAAATAAATCATAAGAGAGGAGGAGGAAGCTACGAGAAGCCTTTCAACTAAGCAGGAGCGCTGCAATACTAAGGGTACAGTCACCCCAGACAGAAGAGAACCAATCTCATTTTAATTAAATGCAGTGTTATTTAAGAATGTGTCCCTACCGGTGATTAAGATCGTCTTAAATAGTATATCATCAGATACATTAAGGGGACGCAAAGTAGTTTTTTGGAAGAAAAATTTTAGACGAAACACAATATTTGACGTAGCACGACCGAAGGTATAGCGCCACAAGGCAAACAGTGTGAATGTGTAAGGAAAGTAATTTTGAAAGTGCAGATGAAAAATGAAAAAATGAGTATCAGATGGTGGTTTTATTTTGTTTTTTACTTTTTTAATTTTATTGATTTATCAATCTGTTTTTGTAGTAAGAAATTTACAGGCTAATGTAATAATATTAGGGATACATTTTTTTAAAGTCTGATGTCGCGAAAAATTAAATTTTAGGAAGATGCAGTGCAGTTGGAAATGAATCAACTGACGGGAAAAGAAGTTCAGCCGCCGAGCTTGAACCCGAAAGAGAAAACTAAGTTGCGGCAATAGGTGAGAAATTTTTCAAACTTATTTGATGATACTCCAGGGTTGACGCAGGTAGTCAGCCACTCGATAGAAACAGGAAATCCCACCCCCCAGTACAGAAAAAGGTCTACCGCTTTGACAAGTTGAAGAAGAAAATTAGAGAAAAGCATATTTCAAAAACACTGAAAAATAAAATTATAATACCCCATAAGTAGTTCCTATGCTTGCCCTATAGCACTATGTCGAAAGAAAAATAATCTCGCTCCCACTCATTTGAAAGCATATTGTTTCACTATTGATAGCAGAAAACTATACAAAATATCCGGTTTACTCCTTACAAATAACTGAGGAAATAATAAAAGAGAATTAACTACACAAAATGTATGACGATGCTAGACCTGACCTCTAATTTGTCCATACTCATGGCTCTTAAATTGCAAGAACACAATTTAACAATTAAACAACTCGCGGGAAAGAAAATGGTGATAGAACCGAATGTTCTATCACGAATTAAAACTATATGACAAGAGCAAAGATGTGAAATCTGCCACGCTACCTTTTAAAATTACATATTCACGAGAAATAATTATTGCAGATTTGCAGACCCAAAATTCAAAAATTTTTACGCGTATTTGAATGATCCCTTTTATTCTGAACAGTATGATATTATAACAGGAATTAGGAACAGGACGGCAAATTACGAAATTATTGGTATTCGGTTGATCTACATCATAGGTTCCCAACGTGGGCGATAACGCCCCCTTGTGGGCGTTTCAGGCTTTCAGGGGGGCGGTAAAAAATCCAGAGAAAATTAGGGGGCGTTGATATGGCACAGAGGGGCGTTGGAAGATTAGCCAAATATAGTCTAAAAAAGACTTTAAAATCACGCTGATAATTCATTTCTATAACGTGTGCGAAAATTCACATATTTCGATATGAGACTTCACTGTTCAGAGAAAGACATACCTCTCTAGTATGTACGATTCTGGGCTGCATGTGCTAAAACTAGCAACCTGTCTTGCCAATTTGGCGAGATGCACTCCAAAAAGTCGCAGAAAACTGTTGACTTTTGTTGAAAGGGTCACCATTTTAGTGAAAGGAGCAGTAGAACCGGAGTTCATAATATCAGAAGGAAAAGCCTTCAGTGCAAAAATATATCTTTATTGTCTTTATGTACATATTTATGTTACGTCCAAAGCCCGAAGTTCGGCCAGTTCGCGTTTTGGCCAGGAGGTTTGGCCAAAGTCCGAAATACTTGCAATTAATATTGTATTTTATACTTTGGCCGGCCATTTCGCGAAGTGGCTGGGAATTCTTGGCCAAAGCCTGATGTGATAATGGTAGATTGAGTCTATGGAGCAGAAAAAGACTAAGGATCACCCTTAAAGGTAGTTGACAAATTGAGTACTCAATTTGCCTCTGTATTCATACTCGATACGCAACGCATTTGCTTAAGATATAATTCGTCATTTTGAAGGGCGCAAATCTAATCTTCACACTATCACATTGTTACAGCATATGCGTTCACTGAATAGTTTCTACTCGTTGAACTCACAGAAGTACTCATTTTTAAATACTTCATTTTTAACAGTGTGTAAAACCATCTGCCCTTGATTTCTTTTTTCCCAAATTGGCCGGTCAAAGCCAGAAATCAACAAAAAGATTGGACATTCGCCGGTAAGTTTACAGCAACGTTGGCCAAAATGCGAATTGGCCGATTTCGGGCTTTGGCCGTAACATTTACAAAAAATGTCACTGGGACTAAAAAATGCCACTTACAAGCGGCAACGATAGCGAGATCTCCAACTAAACTGTATTCTAAGAGAGTCTGTAAAAGTGCGTAGGCGACGTTGGACGCGGGAAAAAATTAGAGCGCCGAAATAAGCGGCGGCGGAGTAGACAAATCGTCGCCAGTAGTTTACCCGATCAAATTGTAGGTAGTTAAAAATAGAACAGCCTCGCAGAATGCTACAGACTCAGACTCACACTATCTATCGTTCATCGCAGCATGTACTGCGTACGATGAAAACGGCGTTGACTTAATATTTTGCTACTTCAACTTATATTATTTAAACCGGCAGTATCCCTTGCAGCTCCCTTAACTTGGATCAAGTATAAGTAAAGAAAAATCCATGTCGGAAGCAAAAAAAGGAGAGGCGACAGTACAGTGTGGATTATATAAAATACAGATTTATCGAAAATCCTCAAATCCATCATCTTCATTGTGCCTTATTTGTCAAAAAACATTTTCGAATGAAGCGATGAAACCTTCTAGGCTTCAAGATCATCTTAATAAAATGCGTCCGGATAAGAAAGACAGAGATATGACCTATTTTCTAGAGATAAAAAAGAAGATTGAAAATCAGCCAACTATATCAAAATTATTTTCATCAGCTTCTAAACAAGACGATGACGGACTTCGAGCTATGTACAATATCTCATTGTTGATTGCTAAAACAGGCAAGCCACATACTATTGGGGAAGATTTAATTTTACCAGCAGTTGAAGAAGTAATAACCACCGTGCTCCATAAACCAGCTACAGATATTATCCGAAAAATTCCTTTGAGCAATAATTCTGTGCAAAGACGAATTGATGAGATGGCTGAAAACATTGAAGAATCGTTGTGCAATTATCTGCAGACTTGTCAATTTTCAATTCAGCTGGATGAGTCCACTTTACCAACCAATGAAGCATTGTTATTGTCGTACGTGAGGTTTATCAAAGATGAAAAAATATGTCAAGAAATGTTGTTTGCTACCAATTTGGAAACAGATACAAAAGGAGAAACCATATTTGATACACTGCAAAAGTTTTTTGACGAAAAGGAAATTCCTTTTAATAATATTTTGTCGGTTGCTACGGATGGCGCACCGGCTATGACAGGGCGTCACAAAGGCTTCATAGCATGCTTAAAAAATAAAGTTCCGGACGTGCTTGCTGTGCATTGCGTAATTCATCGACAGCATTTGGTTGCGAAAAATTTGAGCGAACGTCTCCATACATCACTGCAATATGTTATAAGAGCAGTTAATAAAATCAGAAGTAACTCGTTGAATGACAGATTATTTAGTCAGCTTTGCATTGCAAATGATGAAGATTTCAACCGATTGCTGCTTCACACAGAGGTGCGCTGGCTTTCAAAAGGTACTTGTTTGACTCGATTTTACAATCTGTTTGAATCTGTGATAGAGTTCCTAGGAAACAAAGACACGGAATTGCGCGACAACCTCATCGCATCAAAAAACGATATTGCGTACTTAGCAGACCTCTATAAATTGTTTAATGATGTCAATCTCCAACTTCAAGGAGAAGACTTAAACTTGATTAAGACTAAAAATAGCATTGCTGCTTTCGTGTCTAAACTGCTATTATATAAAAGAAATATAGGCAGACGTGAATTCCATACCTTCCCATGTTTATCAGCAGTATCATTCAAGCACGACGACTTGCTTGTTTACTGTCAGCACTTGGAAAACCTCTACAATGACTTCAAGGAACGATTCGAGGACATTTTAAACATGGACATACCAGACTGGGTTTTGGATCCTTTTTCCAATGTCAACACAGCAGGACCATCTCAGTTAGAAGAAGAACTGATAGAACTGACGACAAATGAGGAATTAAAAATTAAATTCAAGAATGGCTACCAAGAATTTTGGCTGCAGAAGTCGATTTCGCAATTGTATCCAAGATTATGGTCGATTGTGCAACGATTTCTGCTAGCATTCCCATCTTCATATTTAGCAGAACGTGGATTTAGTGCTGTAGCAACATTGGTAACGAAAAAGAGAAATCGGCTCCATGTTACTGAACGCGGCGATTTACGATTGTTTTTAAGTAAAATCGAGCCTGATATTAACAAGCTTCTTAAAATGCATCAAATTCAGCCTTCTCATTAGTTAAGTTAGAAATTCGATGCCTTTAAATTTTAATAAAAATACTTTTTAATAATAATTAAGTATGCCTTTTGAGTGTTCTCTGAAACTGTCAATTTATTTATTTAGAAAGCAATAGTTTATTATGGATTATTTCGTATCATCAAAACCCCTGCCTGTCCTTATAACAGGTAAGCTAAAACTTTTATTTTTCTTTTTAAATAACGAAGAAATTCAGTAGCGTTTCAATTCCAACAACATTCTATCTATTAGTAATTTTTTTTATTTAATTCTTGTTTTCACCATGCATTATGTACACTCTTATTTCTCTAGGGGGGCGGTATTGAAATATTCACTAGAAAAGGGGGCACCAGTTCGAAAAAGGTTGGGAACCTATGATCTACATCATCACAACAGATAACAATAATGAATTAAGACCGGTTACCTCAGCGAGTTTTTCAAGTATTTTACAGTAATTGCATGATGCGCCAATATAAGACCATTTCCAAATAAGAAAAACAATCCAGAGAGTAAGAAAAGCTGTTAATTTTCCACAACTACAAAAATCTGTCAGTTATTATGCAGAATATAGCTCTGTAATATTAGTCAGTTAGTTAACGATATTCATTACAGTCCGGCCGGGTACCTAAATTCGATAAAAGTTACATTTCCTAATGAAATAATAGGAACTAACTTATTAAGTCTCTAAACATGTAGAGGAAAAAATACGTTCACGCATTGCAGGGCTCGACAGCAGGGTGAGGAAAACTGATTCAGATAAAAAATACAGTTATAAAGGTTTCTGTAAAGCGTGGATGGCAATCTATAAAATTTAAACTTTTAACATTGCAATGGCTAAACTAGTTTTCCTTCCAGATTTTTGGACGGAGTACTGATTAGATGAAATTTTTGTTCCAATCCAAATGTTGTATAACTGAAATTTAATTTAAAGTGCTAATTAGATAATTCTAAATGTTCGCTCATGTGTTAAGATTTGAGAATTTAAAATCTTAGCCAAGGTCCTTAAAGATCTTCGTTGCGAGTGTTTAAATTCTGGTGAAGAAAAATGTAAGGTTCTTATGTTAACTAATTAGCTGTAATGAGTTTGGTCTTTACGTTAATTTCTTCTTTCTGTATTCATCCGCTTTTGAATCATCGTGAGAAAGAGAAAGAATTTATGCCACTCGTGCTGTTATTTATTAGATTCTGCCAGCTGTGTCTTAAATGTAATTATCTCGGCTTTGAATTCTCTAGCAGCCGATGTTTTAAACTTACGTGCCTGTAAATTAAGTCAGCTTGTACTTTCGTTATGCGACTATATAGTCGACGACTACTTTATCAATGTTTAAATTTAAGTGTCTTTATTGCTCATTTTACATCACTACAAGTAGTTGTTTAACTGTAACAACAGTTGTGCCCTCTCTGTTAAAAGTTCAACTTAAAGAAAAAGGTTATTTAAATATTTTTAAGTCTTTGTCAAACTGTTTCAGACAAAGCGATACCTCGCTACTTGTCTAGTAGGATTGCAGGACGAAAAGTTCGACTATCAAACGAAATGCAACCTCATCATGTGCCAATACCTTTAAGGCGAGGCGCTCTTATGAACGTGTTCCATTCAATGTAACTTCATAAGCATTGCTGTTTCACATCATTCTTTATGCAAAATTATGCCATTATTTCAACTGTTAGTGAGTAGATCAGATCACTTCTGGATAGAGAAGGCCGATCGCTAGGAGATGTTTCTACTAATATGATTCATTGACCAGTGCAATAAAGAAAACTTTATACACATCAACTAGAAAGGTCATAACACCACTCGCACCTAATTCGTCATAACAACAATCGCATGTTATGAACTAAGAATCACTCAGCCGAACTGGCGCCAAGATAAGTGTTACTTTATACCAAAATGGCAACTCTAAAATTAGCGAGAAGACAGGAAATACCAGAGTAAATTACTGTCAAGATCCACTCTAGATTTCACTGAAACAGGTGATGAAAGACGTAGAAGTGTACAAAAAATGTGTTCTAAAAAATTACCAGATTGACATACACGGCAAAAAAGCCTCTTATAATATATTTTTTAACCAAACAATTAAAGGTTGAATTACGTAGCAGGCGTATAATATCTGTCATTTTTCGGCTGAAGGGAAGGGGAATAATCAAACTGAGTCACAGAAGAAAAATCACTTAAGACTGTAATCCGACCCCTTCGTTCCAGAAACAAACTCATTTTGGATGAGGGACTGGACACAGAAAAACAAATTCCCCGGTTTTTCTTAATTAACGTTCTCCAAATCTGGGAACACGATATGATTTTTTTCCCTATCCTAAGTGTTCAGGTTCACTGAAGGAGAAATGAGAAGTCCCATATGGTAGGACAAGGATCGCAGGATCGCGTGTTTGCTGAAAGATTCGAGTGGTTGAGGTGAGATGACAAAATTCCATTTCACGCCATTTTCGATCCTCCTGCATCATCTGAGGTCCGCCTGTGATTTCTGCATTGCCTACTGCAAGGTATTCGAAGCCAATGCAATGAAACCTTTCCACCTTCCAAGATGTAATTTTGATCTCCCTAATCTCATTTTTACGAAATGGTGCTGGGTATTGAATGAAATTTAACATGATAATTTGGTGTCAAAAATGTTTTGCTAAATGTTTACTTTTCAGATTTCCCCCCCCCAATACATAAATGCGTAAGAAACTTATCAGATGTTAAAATAAACAGCAGTACAATAATAAGAAATATAAAAAATAATAAATGAATATACACATAAAAATTAGTAATTCGATCTAAAATTACAGTTATTCAGAAGAAAACAACTGAAATACAATCGAGCCTTGTTTGTTTAGTTGAAACTCGAATGTTCCTAAATCCCCACAACCTCGAAGTAGAAGACCAATGCACTCCCATTTAGTGGCTATTCCTTGGTAATGAACAAAAGCATTGGGTTCTAAGAAAGTTCGTTTATGAAAATTACTAGTAAATAGTTAATAAAACATGACATGTGATGTGAAAGAAATGCAGGTGTTCTCGCGAAAGGTGACCTATCACCCGTAAACCATTATTAAACCAAAGATATCGATAACATTGCCATATTAAACCACATGAAAAGCAGCAACACATATATAATTACAGAAATGAACAAAGAAATTAACTTACTTATTTTGTTACATTACTACATATTATATTACTAGATTATTATATTAAATTATAAAACATTAGCATGTAAAGTCTATGAGACGCTTTGCAAACATAAACTTTTAAAAGGACTCTTGAAGAGTTATCTTATAGCCTTGGGCAACAAAACAGAGATCAGAAGAAGGGTGTATAAGATTTTTTGATTCAAGATAAAATTAACAAATGACCCAACTTGGGAAGCCAACAGTTCCGGCTTAACAAAAATGCGTAACAAATAATAATTTCAAGGTGAGTTAGGTTAACAGAATACTTTAATACGCAAGCAGAGCTCTGGTCTATAGTAAAAGGCAAGACAAGCCTAAAGGCGAGAACGCGCTAACGCTAGTTGCTAAAATCACAGCACAACGTGACCTGGAAAATCCGAAAATCCTTAAATAGCATTTCATTCTACCTTAATCTGAATAAACTCTCGCTATCTCATTTACATTCTGGCATGAAAAGCGTGGGTGAAAGAAAAGAGAGTAATAGGAAAGGCTTTTCAACTTAAAATGAACTATTAGTTAAAAAATAAATAGATAAACCTTACAACCATAAAAGAACACTGAAGTGGTCCTGAATAGAATGTCTCATATGTCCCCGATGGCCGTCACTACACTTTAAACACTTGCAAAAAAGCTGTTCAAGCGATCCGATTTGGCATCTGTCAGTTGAAGCGGTCTATTTTAGTACATTTGTCAATATACATTCCTATCAGCAGGGGCGGTCTCTGTCTGGATCGCCTCTGGATTGGCGCAAATCTTAAGTATGGGCACCTCAGCTTGAGTCAACAGCCTCCAGTCACAAAGAAATGCCAATATACATTACTTTACTATTGTCAGATATAAAACAAGACTGTAGCATTCCATATTTTTCATTAACATAAATAGTGTCTTGATGTCTCGCAACATGGCCGGAAACAGACTCACAGATCGCCATCACAATTCAGCACGTTAATGGGGCAGCACAGCAAGTGTTGTTTCTCTCATATTTCTTGCAGCTATTTGTTCAAAATGGTCTCATATGCATTCTATCATCTGAGGGTTAGCACTACAGCAAAATAATGCTTTCAGGAAGGACATTTATGAGAAACTAATTTGTGTTCGCATTCATATGGAGCCTTAAACCCATGATGAACTTTCGTATTCGGCTGCCTCAATTACTAGGCTATGTGATGAAATCTTTCTACATAGCATATTGTATTCATACTTAAAATTGTCGCTATTCCATTTAAAAAATAGAATTGTGCAAAACTTAAGCAACTTCTCTGATTATGGTCATAATTCGGTAAAAAATCAATTGGAGACATGAAATTCATATTACAGACGCATAATGGAGTACTTAAAGGATGAGGAAAATACAATAGTCCCCCCCTCCAAAAAAATTATTCAGAAAATGGCGTTTATTAAAAAAAAAACTTGACCAAGATGAAGAACAACAAACCAAAAAACCTTAGTAAGGGATACGACTTCCTCGAACTGCAATGGTTGCGTTGCACCGCGTGTGGCTATTCAACAACAGATTATCTAACAGTACTTGAGATCAGAGTTCCCCGCTCTTCAAGAAGCATCTGTTTCAGTTGGCTGATGTTTTTCGGATTATAAAATCTTACCACTAGGCATCTCTCTTAAAGTATCCTTTAGTAAGCAAGCTGGCTAATCCGTTCTGTATCTTCATTTTCCAAAAGCTCCATATCATGAGCCATGGGTGGCCGCGCATTCTCCTTCATAAAAACAAAATCGGGACCAATGGTTGCCCGGAAAAGATGCACGTGGAGGAGGATAACATCATCACAGTAACGATCTCCGGTAAGTGAACCTCGGTCTGAAATGTGGAACTCAGTCTCTCCGTTCATCATAATGCCTTCCCATGTAGGTACGTCAGAATCACTCCAACGGTCTCTCTCTCTTTGCTGTTAAAAGAACGAAAGCGTTTCTCTACCTCTCCCCTATCTATCCCAGTACCTTTTCAGACTGAAAGGACTCCCATTGGTAAAGAGGACGTGAATCCATTGATGAGATGTTCAGTCTTTGTGTTCTCTAGAATACCATAAACGGCCGATAGGCTGTTGTCAATGACATGGCAGCATTCAGGACGAAGGGCGAATAATACACCTTTATTAAGACGCCTGGTCACAGTAAACAGTAACACCTGTCGTTCGGTTACCGTGCCCAGCTACTTAGCAACGCTGCCCGGTGTCTGGTCTGGCTTCTATCTCTTTTCGCCAGCAGGGCAATATATCGATTATCAATCACCGTTGTTTTCCTTGGGTAACCACCACCAACCTATTCTTAAAGGTGTACCTGTCGTTTGGAAGGCTTTCCAAGCTTGTGAAGCAACACTGTTGGAAATTTTAAACTCTTGTGAGACAGACGTCAAACTACGTCTCTTCTCAAGCTTGCTAGTCACAAACAGGCATCACGTTTAAAGGCTTCCTGCTGTTTTTTTGTAGCCATACTGCACACACGATCTCCCTTCCACTTGCAGAAAAATGTCTGGAAATATACCATCCTTTCTTCTTTTTAAGTTGGCGAGCCGACTCTTCACGTTTTGAGGGGCCCTGGCATACCCTCTGATGTCATGACGCTGATATTTGCAAATGCATCACCTTTTTGGACTGATTGCAAAAAGCCCTTTCCAACATTTTCATGATCGTATGCTAAAAATTGAGTTTGTTACGTTGGGAAGTTTATAGTAAAATGACACGGTAGCTTATCTGAATCAGAGGCGCACAGAAATTGTGATTTTCGTGAAAAATAAAGACGTTTTAGAGCTTGTTCCAGCGCATTACGGTTGAAATTAAGCACTACTAATATCCTGTCAAATCGAATAGCAGATAATATTTTTACCTCTCAAAATGGCCATCTGAATAACAATTTCTTATATGTATGGAACAACATTATGTTCCGAGACGGTAATAACTGCGTAACTGATCTTGCGTTTAGTTTGAGTTCTGCTGCGAAGGTACCGCATATCCAAGAAAAAAGTACACTCATTAGTCTGAGGCGAATACGCCGATGCTTTTTTCACTGAGAGTACTGTTTCTGAATTGGCTTCGCTTTCGAAGTTCACACATCGACGCATAAGAAGAGATCATTAATGGGTCTTTATATTCCTGATAATTCATAATAAAGCTTGGATGGATAAAGTGTGTTATGTTGGATGGCAGATACATAACAAAATATTTTTTAATTTTAAGACTTCAAAACTGTTAACCCATTACATAGTATAATCTCATACTTTTGAATTTCGGATTTAAATTGGACCTTCAAAATACTGTTATTACCAATGATATTGGTACCGATCATGTGGGATTTTACTGTATAAGATTCATATATGAGAGGCCGCCTACTGTGGAAAGCCTTCTTATATCTTGTAAAACGGCCTAGAAATTACAGAGACATTTTACGTAGGAGGGTGTCTTAATTTCTAGCCGATATATGTTGCAAAATATGAAGAAAAATTGTAAAAAAAATAGACAATCTGAAAATTCTAGATTATTAGCTAATATTGGGAAATGTTTACAATTAAAGATTCAAAATGTTAGAAAAGCTATTTCAAAAAGTAAAAAAATATCAAAATCATAACATTAAAAAAAATGCAGTCTGTTCTTGGTATGATGATTTCAGTTTAATATCTAAAGATTTTTCTTTCTTTCTTTCTTTCTTTTTCTTTTTTTTTTTTTTTTTTTTTTTTTTTTTTTTTTTTTTTGTTAAGCAGTTACGACAAAAATTAGCCCCCAAAAATTCAAGACACAGAACATAAAATCTTATACTTAAAACCAGCTGTTCAACATGCATAACTAAATAGTAGGAAATAAATTTGCTATGCTATTATTTCATCATAAATTAATACAACGTTAATTCCTTCGTATTTATTTAAAGAAAAGGCTCAATTATTCAAAATGTAGGAGCACAATTATTTCACCGGACTGCTTGAGCATGAACACTGCAAAAAACATTTCCCTTAAACGGCATTAGTTTTGTCAAGAATCGAAGTCCGCGAATTGAAAACAGTAAATATCTCGAAAAGAATTTGAGATAATCGCGCAAAAATAATAAAATAGCTGTTTTGAAATGATAGGGAAATCGCTTTAATGCATAGATTTTACACTGCATACATTGTTGTAGACGCTCATATATGTGCACAGAAATCTACTAAAACCAATAAAAAAAAAAAAAAAAGGGGGGGAGGGCTGCTAATATTTTCTAAAAACTGATCAAAACACGTTTTTCCTACAACCTCCAATATGCAATTTGTCCCAAATTTATTACATTGAGTACTTATTACTTAATTTATACTAACAACTATACCATTGATTTCTAACACTACTAACAACTATACCATTGATAAACACTATATACAGTTCCCTACGAAAACTCTACATGGGTTATATTACCAGCAAATAAAATGCCGCTTTTTAAGTGGAAGAATTAGTATACCATCTTCCTTTCGTGGACCAAAATGGAGACACCAGACATTTGGCATTTCAAAATTCCTACTCTGCGGAAAGTCTCCCAATTACGGGAGTTCGTGCTTCGGCGAACGTGCATTTCTTGGGGTCCCGAAAGGGGCAACGCTCATTCTGCCTGTTCCCCGGCGATGAAGGTCTCACGCAGGATGATGAACAGTCACGAGGGCAGAAGTTCACTGCGAATCTTCGATACAATCTTTTCAATCACAGCGGATCTTTCATCCCCAGTAAACGAACTCGATAATCAGAATGAAACGTTCTTTTGACCAGAAACGATGCTTTTTCTAACAGAAGTGGGGAGGGAAACCCAATAGCTTTGGAAAACCTGGCAAAGCGATAACTGTAATGGCCCACTTGCTTTTAAAATGTTAAATAAATGAGACCTGCTAATCATAGATGTTGAACATAAGTTACTAAATGAATCAAAAAATTTACGTCGATAAAAAGCTTTAATTTTTTTTTTTCATATAGACTTTTTTTTATTTCTATATTTTATTTTATCCTTAAAAGGCTTTACAAAGCAGATTATTTTACGGCCATTTCTAAAACAGTTTGAAAAATAGAGTCAGAATCGTCAAGTTTTCACTTAACAAAATTGCGAAAACGGATGTCCATGTAGATAACACACATCGCTCAAATTGTATACATAAATTCAATGATTAAATTTTAGTTCTCTATGACAAAGCTAGTACATCAATAATTTGTAATAAAGTTGAATGACACTATTTCGTACATATCAGAACACGCAAGCATAAAATTTCAAACTGTATCAGATAGGGCCGGATGGCCAGAAAGCTACTAATTTCGAGAAATGGAATATAGAATTTTGGATATTATGCGAGATAGAAAAATATACATAAAATGCTTCTTCTTGCCCTGTCGTTATAAAATGCATAAAAGAAATTGAAAAAAAATCAAATTCTACAATAAAAAAACTGGGCATTTTCTTAAAATCTTTAACCTCAAACCACAAAACCACTTCTAAGAGACCATAACTGTTGGCATAGTATCCTGTTATCAAGCAATTCATTTAAATTTAAATCACTCTTTAGGGCCAATCTATTTTCAGCAGTTAGTTATATAGTAAATACTCATATACCCGTATATCTTTCACCTTTAGCCCATTACTTAATAACTGGCATGAGTTACTCATTATAACACAACAGGCTTTGTATTAAATGATCTTGACTCATTGCATACTTAACGACAGTCTTTCGAGTTCATTCACAACAGAGTAAGCTACGCTGTTTAGTGGTCAGGAAAACACAGATGATTGATGATCAGGAACAAGTTTCTACTTAACGTCTTGAGTTATATTATCGAAAAGCATGAAAAAATCACGCAAAATGAAATTTCGACGTCAGTTACAATGACAAATATCAATGGACAAGATGATCAATTTAATCAAGGGCAGAATGGCAAGAATTTAAAATATTAAAATTAAAATGCTTATGTTCTAAGATGCTGTGACTGCTTTGAATCTTCGACAGAGTTATCATTTGCTGAGAAGCAATGGCCAAAGGAATCAGTTGGCAATGGGCTAAAAAAAAGAGAAGCAAAATGAAAATGTGTACTTTACGGAGAAATAAATAACTACTCAAAAAAGTTTTGTGGAACACTGCTCCCGAATTTATCAACACTTTTATGCAAATACTATAATTCTTACTGCACATTCTCTTTTCTCTTCCTCTTTCCCCCCCCTCCTCTCGATATGTTTTATTCTGGATAGAGAGAGTTTCGGTACTATCAGCTTATACTCATTTTAATATTACGAACGATACATGCTATGAATTCTAGGAAATGATGATTCTAGGAAATTGAAATAAACTGTCGAACAAACCGATGGCGAGGGCTAAGAGTCGGATCGCAATCTATCTTCATTACGCAGGAAGGAGAAAAAGAAACATTCACTTTCAGCTGATGACCCTTGCACCATTATGTGATGAAATGTTGCTCTAAGGATTCCCAAATTTCAGACATACTGTGTGATTCCTTAAATCTGCATCCTTTTACAGATATTCAACCGTAAACGGATAGTTTAAGATAAAATAATGTCTTCTGTAAAGTAAAATAATTCTGTTGCTATGCTACTAGAATGAATTTCAACACAGTTTTTATATGGATAACTATTATAAATAACAAATATTTTCCCTCGCAAAATCAATGAATTTTTCAAACATTTGAATGTATAAGTAACACATCTGAAGGTTTAAATAACTTTAAACGAGTTATTTATAGGTTTAGATTTAAATCTAAATGAAATCTCAGCATACACGCACAGATGTTTTTACACATAAAACATGTAAAATTTAAGATTGGACCACACTTTTAATAGTGCATAATTTTCTGCATTAACAGGCCCCTGTTCTATGAAACAGTCTAGGACACTTGCTTTACTATCCAACCTACTTCCTGATAGATCATTGCGTCACTGTAGAAGGATGATCATCACTTCCTGGATAAAGTAGGTTTCAAACAACTTAAAATAATCTTCATCATGGACATGCTGCAGAAGTCTAAGATATGATTCGTTCCTTCTGGCCTTTAATGGATTCTCTGGTCATCACATCTAAAGGACACGGTCACCGAAATTTACAGCTCTTACCAAGCTACTCTTAGGGAGAATATTCAAACTGCGTTGTTCATAAACAATAAACATACCTTGGGCCAGTTGTAAAAGAACATCATTGCTGCCATGCGCACTATGGCAATGCAATGAAATACAGGGTTTTCATTTTCACTATATGCTACTGGCGAGGTATATCTCATAAGTATGTACACATCATATTTTTTTAAACTGAATACCAAGGGTTATATGTACAACATACAGGATGTATCAGTATAGCGGTGACAAACTTTCAGAAGAGATAGACAACACCTAGACGGTGGGAAATCACATAGCTATGTATGATCGGAAACACTTTCCTGGCGCGGTAGTGACGACACAAAACGTAAAAAAGGAAGGACACAAACAGTGAGACAAAACATGTTTTATTAATGTTTAGTACAGCACAAACCTACAAATAAAAACAAAAACAACAATCGCTATTAAAGAAGGAGTTCGAAATTATGACTCCAGACCGCGATGCAAGCCGAAGATTTGCATCACGAATGGAAGATGCATGACGCAAGGTTTCTGCATCAGGGTCCGGGTCGTAATTTCGAACACCTTCTTTGATGATGATCGTTATCTCTTTATGTTGTTTTTTCTTTGTTTTTGTTGTACTCCGAATAATAAACATGTTTTCTCACCCCGTTAGTATCCTTTCTTTCTGGACTTTTGTGTCGTCACTACCGCGCCGGGAAAGCGTTTGCGGCCATGCATTCCTAAGTGATTTCCCATCGTCTAGGTGTACTCTACCTCTCCTGAAAGTTTTGTCATCGCTGTACTGATACACCCTGTATATACACATACAAAGAGAAGGGGGAGAGAGACTTTGAAGCAAATGAAAGTTGGTTGTTGAGCTACTCGTATATAGCATATTGCTTGGAGGAGCCAGCAACAGATTTTGGGACTGAATACAATGAATTCATTAATCTGCTAATGAACATTCGTTTATTATGATTTTGAATCAAGTAGTCCAAAAGAGAATTGCTGACGCAGTAATGCTGTAATTTAGATAAAAAATTCTTTGGATAAGCAAACTGATCTGTATTTTCTTCCTCATTTCTACATGCCTTCGTGGTGTGATTGGAAACATACTCAAAGCGTATTCGAAAGTCCAGGGTTGGAATCCCGCCGAGAACACTGCACATTTCTCACGTCACCTGCTTCGAAATAGCTTAATGACTGACTCTTACAGCGTTCACACATATCGGGATGAAATTCTTAATTAGTATATTAAATTGTATGTCGGTATAGTTCATAGTCCTTTACCCTTAGTAAAGCACTTTTTTCTCCTTTATCCCCCAGTTTTTCGAAAAATACTACAGCTTCGGTTTAATGTAACATTAATCTTGCAATGTATTAAAAAACTTGCAATCTGAAAACTTCAGATTGCAGTTTAAAACTTCAAAGAAAAGTTTACCATTTACGTTTGTAAGGTTCTTATTTTAAACTAACCAGTTATTAAGATTTGAATCTCTACTTTAACTTCTTCAGCCTAAAATGGCTAGTGCGCACTATTAAAAAAATATTCTTTTCGTATTCTTATCAGAATGCAAATTAGCTTATTGTTGTAACGGTTAGATTTTGCTAGCACTAGTTAAATGTAACTATTTCGGCTTTGCGCCCTCTCGCCACCGATACTTTAATCTGATACGGCGGTAATTTTTTGAGCCAGTTTATTATTTAACTCTTTAGTCTTAGATTACGGATCAACGTTTAATTTGAATTGTCTGTTCTTATTTTAATCTGCATTCCCACAAGTTGGGGTTAGCACAAAATCGCGTCCTTATGTTCAAAGTTCTGTTTAAATAAAAGGTTGTTTTTAAATCTTCGTAAGACTTAGCTGTACTATCTCATATATAGGGATAAATCGCTATCTCATATATAAGTATAAATTGCTACATGTGCCTTAGGATTGCAGGACTAAAGTAGCAGTCACTAAGAATAACCTTATACAGTAGTAATTATAAAAAATTAAGGAAAATTAAAAAAAAAAAAAAAAAAAAAAAAAAAAAAAAAAAAGCAAATAGTCTGCTTAATATTTTAAATAAGAATAAGACATCATATTATCAACTTTAATGAGTTCATTTAAAAACTTTGGGGTCTTTAAATCATTTAAAAGTCTTGAAATAAAGAGGATTCATTAAAGAAAACTTTATTTCTGAATAAAATTAAAGGGCAACATTAAAAAAAATTCAATTTCAAAAGCTCCAACCTTTATTTCTAGATTTCATTTTTGAATAGAGTTTTGAATAGTGTTAGTCGAAAAATATCAAAATATCAACAAAGTTGCAATATCATTTGAACGGACTGCAATCTCTACGTTTTTGCAAAATCTTATCAATCAGTAATCCTCGTTGGAAAGTATTATAAAAACGTGCAGTAAAATAATATGTTAATTATTCACTTTCTTCCGCTGATGAACAACGCACTTTTATAGTCATATGGGAAAAAATAAAAGATCTTGTGCATCTTGCAACAAAATCTGTTTGTAACGGAATTTTGTAAATAAAAATATCTTCGAATAATTAATTTTTTTAATAATTAAATAAAAAGATTATACTTAAATTAATATGTGTGCATTATGTTTAACTAATTTCCATTTATTTCTGGAAATATACGCTGCTCGTTACAACTTCAGAATTGCCCCCAAAAATAAGAAAAAGTGAAATTAGGAAAATCATTTTTCGTAATGCATGGTGCTGAACATTACACGATGATCTTTAACGCATGAAGCTGAAACTGAAATCCATTCTTAATTATAATGCTATTAAAATCAGAATCTTACGGAAACAAACAAACAAAAGCAATAAGCAGTTCATTTAGTGCACCAAAATGCCACCGGAAACCAATCAGACAATATGCACCCTTCCTTAGAAGAAACTTATCAATCTTCATGCATCCAGTGATCTGCCGAAAAGCGACTAGTCGGTCTTCTTGGATAGGATTGTTATCTGAAGGGTTGAAGTGGGCAAGGGAAGATGTCATCGTCAACAAGACAGATGGGAAACAGGAAGAAAGAATTCGCAGGAGTGCGGAAACGGAGGATGAAATAGGATATTTGCTTCAAATACACCCCTCGAGATAAGCTTCCTGACATCATAAGATAAGATTTTAGGATAAATATGAAATGGATCTCCGTAAGAAATACAATGAACAAACAAGGCTGATCCACAAACAAGTAGCTCAATGAAAGTACTTGTATATAAGTCATTTTGCTGGGTTTGTGAATTTTTTGGTTCATAAGGCGTTAAAATTACTCCGTCAACATATTTAATAAAAACACGACACCATAATTCTTTTCTAAATATTTTAAGCGACCAAAGAATTTCATACATTTTTCAAGCATTTTCTTAAGCACACCAGAAGAGAAAATAAGGAAATAATAAGACAACAAGACATTAAAAATTATTAAAAATATAAGCAATTACATAACAAAACACTAACAGAAATCCTTACACTAATTATTAAAGATCTAAGTACAAGAAGAGTAGAAATCTTTAACAGTATCAACGATTAAGCATTTGTAACAGCGTTTTGGTTAACTGCTAATACATTTTCTTACATTCAGAAATACACACTCAGAAGTGCGCATGTACACGCCTTCAAGGATTCATTTAAAAACCGCGGTATACTTAACTTATAAGGTACTTCTTTCGCCTTCTTCGCATGCCTTCGCGGTGTAATGGGTCAAGCACACTCGGCGCGTATTCGAAAGGTCCGTGGTTCGAGTCCCGTCGAGGGCACTGTTCATTTTTCATGACTCCTGCTTCAAAATACCTAATGTCTTTACGCTGGCGCCCGAACTAAAAAAGATGGTGAATGATGATTCTTCATCACCAGGACTTGGCGGTTGGGTCCCCTAATCCCCAGTCGCCCTTTAAAAGGGGGAGTATATAAGGTATTTCTCCCGCCTTCTTCGCATGCCTTCGTGGTGTAATGGGTCAAGCACACTCGGCGCATATTCGAGAAGTCCGTGGTTCGAGTCCCGGAGAGGGCATTGCTCATTTTTCATGACTCCGGCTTCAAAATACCTAATGTCTCTACAAACTTAATCGCTGTTACAGAATTGTGACACTAAAATTTCCTCATCACTAATTTTATGGACAACGTAGTAACACCTTCGCATGAGTAACACCTTTATAATATCACAAAATGCTTTTTAACTGGGAAGCAATAGTGGATAATCACTTTTCTTCCATTTTATCAATTCAAAACAATATAAGAGTGCCTTAATTCCTGTAACAACTCGGCTGTTTTAATTCTCATGCAGCATAATATTTACCTTGTAAATTTACTGAACAAAATATTTTATTAACTAACCAAGAACGTTATAAACATAACTAACTATCACAACCAAATGACATTACAATGAACATTTGATCTTCATTTAACACACAAGAGAAATATCTAAGTTATATAAATAATTTAACTTACCGTATTTCATACACAATTGAGTATTTTTTTTTAAATCATCTACAAACAGAATTGCCTTATTACTATTGATCACACACATGCAAATATTATATTTCTTTACTACAATAGTTTCTGAGAAATAATTAATTTGTCTTTTTCCCCCTACAATCAAGTAATACTCAAGTAAGTAATCTAGAAAGGGAATCCCTCATCTAAAATGAAAGACACATATCATTTACAGATTTTTGGATTTTACTTTTTTACTTATATCATAATGAATAATAAAGAGTATTTTAGAATTTAACAGTTATTTAGCAAAACTATAACTTTTCTTCTAGAATAAATATCCGGATCTTATCACTGGGTTTTGCAAGTTTTTTGCACAATAAGAAATACGAAATTCTTGACAAAATAATAGACATTTAATAAAATCATAAACAGCCTCGTGTTTTAAACGAAAACTATTTTTATATCCTTAAAAAAGGGTACACCATCATTTTTTATAAGCTGGAGTTCACACAAAATGTTTTGAAGTTAATAGAAAATTCAACCGCAGTTTGGCGTTGATTTCAGAAGAGATGAACTCTATACATTCTATTTTCTTCTTTACCGCCAGCAAACTAAAGCTTTCTGAAATGGCAGCAGCATTCAACGCCCAAATGTGTGGCAAGAAAATAAAACAAAGGGATCAGAAAGGTTTTGGAGAAGCTTTTGTTACCCATTTGGGTTCGCAGCCCATGAAATATTTATCAAGCAGGCTTTGTAGGGTGCTTGTTCTCCAGAACACTTTGAAAGATTCATGTAATGGTAGCTTTGACTCGATATTCCACTTCCGCTGCACTATGCATGCTAGAAAAAGAAGAAATGATTTTTTATTCCTTCATTTCCATAAATCTACTTTCAAGATTTGATTCAAAATACGGTAAACCTTTTCGTGACGACAATCTCTTACAGACGACCATTTTGAAAGATAACAGAATTTGTGAAAGCATAAATTCACATTAGTATTAAACGCCCCCTCTATTGGCTGTTTCTATCCAAGACCAAGAATCATTTGGACAGTTTATACAGCGTTCCATAAACAGAGACTCGTTATAATGATAATAATAACAATAATAACAAAAAAATAATGTAACACACAGCAAAATAACATTTCGAAATGATGCTGGAAACGACGTACGAATTGTTGTTGTATAATTGTACTGGCAAGCCTATATCCCACAGAGAAAGGATTTGGAATTGGGATTACTCAAGACTATGAGAAAGCACTCGAGGGCTATCTGCCTAGAGAAACAGATGCCTTCACGGAAGACTTTTAAAGCAAATTACCTCGCATTCAGCTACTCATGGAAAAAAAACCCATTAAAATTCCTAAGCAGCCAGCAAGTTTGCTGAGATATGATCCTGAGGTGAAGTACTAGTATTCAGAAACTTTACCGCTTAGCCGCTGGTAACCCTCATAATCGTGGAGGGTTTTTTTATGTAACGTGATGTACTATGTAAAATTGGATTGTATTCAAATTACACACGGGAAAAAACAAGAACATTCCCAGACAGTCAGCCTGTTCACCAAGATTCAAACCCGGATCGAATTACAAGTGTTCAGTCCCATGCAGAAGATAAGGCAAAGAATAAAATCAACTCAGATTCTTTTTTTCAACGATTCATGAAAGAAATGCCATGATGGAAATGTAACTGACAAATTACTGTCACTATAAAAGAATTGTTCGAAGACCAATGAGTGAGGGACTAAATAATGTTATTTATGTAGAATTGAATTTGGAAAACGACACCTGCTGTAACGATCCTGCTGTACATACACCAAATTTGGTGCCATACTAAGAACACCACTTCTGGCACAGCCAGACTTTTAATGTTGCATGCCCCATTTACGCCAGCGTAAGTTATCGTAAAGTAAACGTTTAGAAACCTTCAGTGAAGATTCCGTCTCGGTAATATAACATAAAATCATTTAATGAAAAGATATAATTGGAGACCAAGATAATGAAATATATTTTTCCTGCAAATTTTAATGCTGGATGAAATAGCCTGCGCTAATAAATGCATAAGAAGCATAACATCTACTAACTTTTATAATAAACGACCAACCCTTTCAACGGATTACGTCGTTAAAAGAACTTGAATCAGTTTACGGAAGAAAATGTTCTCTCTATATTAAATTACCAAAAGTCATTTCACCTGAGTTCAAGACACAATTTCGGAAACAATGAAATTTATCTGAAGGAGCACTTAACAATCTCCACCACGTCTTTTATGCCTTCAGACTTTCGAGAACAGGCGGGATGATAAAATGATCTCTAATACCTTGTTGATTAAGCGCCGTTCTCTTAATGGGAAAAAGCGATTAGCGAGAAGGGCTTTTAAAAAAATACGTGACTGACCTTAATTTTAGCTGAAAGCTGCGCAAAGATGACTCTCTCTTTCTCTCTCCATAACCAGCCGCATCCCTTTTGTTTTATTTCTTGCTTTAATTTCTAAAGGGCGGTAGGATTTCCAAGGGAAAATCGTTGGAGAGTAACTGGAAAATGGGTAGTCAGTAACCATGGTAGGTTGTTTTCAAGGCAAGCACAATTTAGGTTCACTTCAGAAGTATATTTACAGAAGGAAATGTTCCGCTTCTTTTACAGAGCAGGCTTTACGGTTCGAGGAATAATCAGACCCGCAAATAAAGGGAAACTGAATATCCGCTAATTTGGCGCCGCACCTGAGGAAACAAAGTGAGACTCTGTGGAAACCAGTAATTTTATGCCAGCGCAAACACGCCATCGTCGCAAATGGGTAGATTGTCACGCTTGTTTCAACCAACAGACCACAGCCAAATGTACAGTGAAATATTTCAGTTATTTTTCTCAAAATCTCATTTGGAATTGATCAAAGTATTGAATGAATTTCTTTCGTGCACTATTGAAATACATAATAAAGTGGTAATCAGTCAAGTTTGAATAAATGTGACATTTAAATTCCCAGTCTGCCAAAAATGTGTATAAAAAATCTTAAAGGTCTCCAAGCTCGATGTTATGTGGAGTTTGGATTAAAATTTTAAATGAAGCTAATTAAGACAAATATATTTAGAGTCTACAAGGACAGATAGTACATTTATAGGAAGAATGAAAAGACGCGATTTTTACATAGGTTAATCCATAATTATGCCAATTTTGCTATTTACATGGTCTTTTGTCAATAATTTCTTTATTTCTACACCACTTCGTAATTCTTGCAAGTACCAAATCTGTAGGTCTAACCACGAACAGTCAAGATAATACAACAAATATCCGTTCCTCTTATTCTTTCGGTATAGATCTATCAAATAGGATGTTAGATCAACAATTTTACTGTTAAACTGTACACTGTTCTATGCAACTGCATACTTTTAACAAGTTATTTTCTAACAACCGCAGGTATAACCACAAACAATAAATATAGCGGCATTTTGATCTCGATCATCTCTATTGTTATTGGCAAATAATTTTCCTAGGTATGCTTGAAATTAAAGCATACTCTGATCAGTTTTAGTTAGTTTTTTTAAGCAGAATATAATTTAGAATAGCGGTTTGCACACAATCAGAAATGGCTTGTTATGCAGGCACCTTAATAATTCGCGGTTATTCCTGCGACAGGAATATAATTTAAGCAATGCAGAAAACGGCTTGAAATATAACATCATTATTGACAGAACAATATCGAAATACTAACAGGTACATAATTACGGATCACCAGGTGTTTCCCTCAAGGACGTTAGTCTGAGAGATCCTAAAACTTTTCGTACAAGAAACGTGAAAAATCGACTTAGCTTCGCGATACGAACCAATGATTGCTAGTTTAAACTCCTAATCTTTTAAAACCACAACAGCGCACATGAGGGCATGCGATAATTCTTTACAAGTTAAAACGCAATGTTCCTTAATGCGGTATGCAAGTGATATCACGCTTACTTTTATACAATGTTACGTTAACATCGATACAAAGAAGATAGTTTTGTCACCAATAAATATGAAGCAATTAAGGAACAAACCCCGCAAATAATTGTACTTTACATCTTTTGAATTGCAATTGCACATCCATAGATGCTAGCCTTTCGTTTGAAACTAAACCACCGATGGTTAAAAGGCTCATTTAGAATTTTCAGAATTATTTGGCAAAAAGAAGCGGCTGAAGCGGCTTAGCACCTGAAGCAGAATTCATCCACTAAAGCTATTCGATGAATTCATTCACTAAAGCAGAATGAGTGTAATAGTTATTATTTCGGTTCGCCTAAATAATTTCACAATATTATTATTTCAGATGCTTTTTATATTGAACAGACAAGACTTATTTTCCATACCCCTGAAAATCTAGTTTAGTAGCTGACGAAACTGAATTTTAAAACAAATTAAAAACTTCAAATTCCGAACGAGTTTGTCTCAGAAATACCACAGCAATATAGATATTGCAACCTCTTTTATTTAGAATAACGGATGTATTTTGCAATCACTGACATATGGGCGTATGCAAGGAAAACAAAGAGTCGTGTGTTGGCTATATCAATACTTCAGGGTAGTGCATATAAAATGCTGCAAACGGAAAGCGGTATTTATCTCACAGCTGGTATGAGCTATTTTTGACGCGGGGGTAATGTATAGACCTGTCACTTTTCAAGCCTGCCTTTGGGATCCTGGTGCTTTCATTCGTCTAGGTCTTAAAAACACTGAACTTCCGATTATCCATAAGCGAGTTATCTATGCGTCGTCTAAGCAGGCGCATGACATTAATCATTATTCAACATTAATCTTTAGAAACACACATTCATCGAAAAATATGACTCTGAACGATACTTGGAAGATTTGTTTCATGTGCAGTACCTATGTTTTTTTGTTTGTTTGTTTTTTTTAATTATACACAAACTGAACACAACTGTGAAACTAAAGAAAAGAGACTGTGCTCACAAGATAGCAAAACGGCTGTTGGTATTATAGTGCACAAATGGCATATGATTTCAAAAGTAGAAATTCTTGAAGTTTTCATTATTCCCAGACACCTGCATAAAAATCTGGGAACAACAAATGGTTTGTTATTTTCTGGAAGATACTCATTCTTAATGCAGGATCTCAGTTTGACTTGGGATGAAACTGAAACCTTAATTTATGACAGGAAAAAAAGTCCTGTTATCCTACAAGAAAACAGTTCTGTTGAAAGTACAAGAACTTGCTGAATTCATTCCTGTCCTTCCAAAATAAATAAATAAATAAAAATACATGAAAATAGAGACAGTTGGTGCAGAAAGATGAAGGTTGTAGTATTTCATCAGACCAAGAAGGTGTAAATCCAGGAACATTTGAGAGACCAATAAATGGCAAGGAGGGGGGTGAGAAGAGCGTGAAATTTATAAGAAATTATCTGTGGGGCATTGAAAATTGCAGCAAACGATACGGATCAAGAGAATGTATTTAATGATGTCATAGTTTTGTGCCAAATTATCCGGAAGAGTCTTGGTATTTGTTTAGCAGACAAAGTAAATCCAAAACTTGACTCAGAAAATCTAAAAATCTATATTTTTTTTTAAATTGCGTTACTTTAAGTTGATAATATTAGTCACTGTTGTTTATTTAAAACTTCTGAAAAATATATTTTTTAGATCATACAAGAGCCTTTTCATACCTCCTCTTCTTTCTTTTATTATAATTATTATCATTATTCTCTAATTCTCGGTGCACACCGATACATTTAATTAGTTACATATAGTTGGAATTCTGGTAGAAACACTTTTGATTTCATATCGAAGTACAGATATACAATAGTAATAATTTTAAAAACATATTCAGTTTTCCCTTTTCCTTCAGGTAGATATTACAACTTCTTAACAACAACAACAACAAAAAAAAAAAAAAAAAAAAAAAACCTTCTTCTTCGCTGATGCATGGGATTCTGACAATCTTCACTTACTAGTCCAGGTAACATCGTAAATCTCTGGTATCGTAGGTTTCTGAATTTGCAGCTTTTCAGTGAGTAACGACGAACATTTTCCCGGAATTGTTCAGGGAGTAGCAGATTACACCCCTTGCATGAATCATATTTTATAGCACCCTTTTCTTCAACCCCTACCAAACGCCAGCTGGATGGCAACGGTAGGTAACTCAGAGGTGCACGTGTGCACAGAAACCACACGGCCGATTTACTACGGCAATAAAAACGATACCTATAAATTGTCCGTTACAGGGAAAATGCACTAGAGAGGAGAAAATCCCCAAAGAGAAGGAGAATCACTTTTACGAAAGGGGCTAGCTCTTGACAGAGTTAAAACGTGACCCGCAGCTTGTTTTTTCGATGAGGCAGGTTGGTATTCTTCCTCTTCCTACGTTACACGGAGCGAAATCTTTTACTGAATGAGCTTTTTATCTGGTTCTTCACGCCTGCTTCGGCGGCTGGCGTGTGACAGGGCTCAAAAAGGGCGTTAGGGCCCTCAAAATAGTGAATGAAGCTCTTTGAAGAACATCGACAAAAGAGTTCCTGTGATAAAGTTGCGGTTTCCGATCAAAAGGAAATTTTTAAGAGTTTGCCGAAAAGTCACGTTCGCGCCTGATAACGATCGGTTAGAAGTATGTTCATAAATGCCCCCCCCCAAAAAAAAACCTCCAACCTTAATCTAGACGTAACTGCGACCTTAAGAATTATGTTCCAATTCTATTTTGGCACAGCCAGAAAATCTGCCATTTAGAGAGGAGATTGCTTACGAGGCATCTTAAATCAGCGTGAAGTGGAAATCGCAATCATAGCAAAACCGTGTCGGTTGCTATGGAAACAATAATTAAATACCGTAAGAAGTGCAACTCGAACTCGAGGGAATTTTAGCAGCCGGGCAACGAAATAAAATGCTTTGAGAGCGTGACGCCAGATGGCCGCACAGGGATTCAAATCGCACGGATTTTTGACAGAAGTAAGAGCTAATAAAGCATTTAGAGGTTAGAGCTAAAATAAACTTATTCCTTTTGCAGTTCCTGGGACGCAAATAATTTTTCGAAAGAAGCACTTCCCTGAGTGAAATAAAATTATTTATAAATTTATACGCTCAAGAAAAGAGAGAAAAAATCCACAATTTTTGTAAAATATTTTCCACAATCTCTGAAAAATACTTTCATGACAAAGTAGGGGATAAATAAATAAAATACAACAAAAGGCAAAACATTAAAAAGCTCATAAGTTAAAAAAAGGCACAAAACCCCTTACTGTATCAAAATACAAATGACAGTTTAAAATTTCTTATAAGAAGTATTTGCAGAATAAAATAAATACGGAAAGAAAGCTTCCCAATTCAATACACTTTCAGCAATGATAACTAAATTATTTTTCATTTCCATCATCCGAAGAAAGTGAAGAACTCAATTTTTATACATCAGAAAATTAAATCCCTTAACTTAAAAATAATCTTACAGAGAAATAAATATCTTACATCGAATACGGTCATCAAAACTTTATATAAATATGTGAGCTCAAGTTTCGTATTTTTTCATTAAAAAGAGACAGAGGTACAAAAACAGTGGGAATAGCTCTTTCTAAATAATTATACTTCTCATGCTGTCTAGATTAGTACAATAACAAAATTAAATACGAAAAAGGTCTCTCCTTACATACGCAATGAAATGCATAATATATAAGAAATGATTGGTTTATTAAGTAGGCAATGGACGTCTGCCTAACGAAAGAGGTGCCACCGTGGAGGATATTCTAAGGAAACTGAATCATATTTTCACTACACATGAGAAAAAAAAAAAAAGCATCCCAAAGCAGCTAGCCACTAGGATTTGAACCAAAGTCGAACTACCACTGTTAAGCCGTCGCATCCGATCGACTTATGCTGGGTTACAGAACAGGAAATTCTTCAATCTGTTTTACAAACCATAAATTATGTTCTCAGACTTTTTTTTTAGTCCAAAGGGGCTTTGTTCCTGAAGGATTATTGTTTTCGTTTTGGCATTTTCCGTTGATTCACTATAAATTTCCGATTCACTTTTCAATGAAGAATCTGCATAAATGTATATATATATGTTTCTCGCATTGTGATAAAACAACGGTACCTAGAGCCATCCAATTTTGAATAACGTACATTTGCACCCGAATATGGGCATATGGAAGCCCGAATTTGGAATTTGTTTTATTATCCGTTTCATATTTTATAAAACTTGAACGAATTTTTGATTAACAAGGATGTCAAAGCGGCCAATGGCAACACTGTACGAAAAAAAAAATCCTTTTTATCTCCAGCTCGAGGAACTGTATATCTGAAATTCTAAAGACATGCTCATATTAAAATTATTTTGCGATATTGCTGTTTGTTGAACTGAATTTTATGGCTTAAGTGCGAAGAACATGATATTGTTACGAAAAATTCGGCGGTTGCGCCTGTATGTAAGCTTTCCGGCATAGCACTAGGGTTGCCATAAAATAGTGTATGGTAGGGTTGCCAGATTGGCGACTTTATCGCCCATTTGGCGACCAAATTGGCGATATCCCATGGTCCAATCGGGAAGCTTCTAGAATAACTTCCTGTCGAGATATTTCTCGAAACGTGTCGAACTTAAAGAAAAGCTATATAAACCCTTGCGTTTCTGAGAGCAGTTAGTGGCGAAGAGATTGTGAAGTATTGTGAAGTATTGTGAGGGTTGTGATAGCTGCTAAGCTACGCGAGAGTTTTGTGAACGGAAAGCAATCGAGATAGTGCTTTGCCGTGAAGCATCGAAATAGTGCTTTGCCGTGAAGCTATCTTTACAGTATAGCTTGTCAGTGTATTGGTGATTGTTCCACGGTGTTTATTAGAAGTTTAGTGTTGCCGTGAAGCCACCTTTACAGTTACAGCCTCAAGCTGTGTTGCTGATTGTTTCAGCGTATTTATTGTAGATTTTCGACGCTTTTTATGGTAATTTTAGAACTGTGCTGTAAATAGTGATTCTTGTAAATAAATTGTGCTTTTTATTGTTCTGCATCGTGTTTTCATCGGATACTCTCAAATCTACGAACCCGTATAGCGCAACAATATTTAATAAATAAAGGTAACACACAAAACGTTAAAAAAACGCCCCTTTGGACGTAATTTAAAATCTGGAACATTTCAGATTTTATTTATTTATTGGATTAATGAACTGTTGTTTTATTTGGCTAGTGGTCCTTTCACACATAGGCCAGAAATCTGTATCTTACTATTAATGATAAAATGTAAAACTGCCTGACCAGCCACTTCCAGACCACGTTATTCGATACATATTACGAAAATAATGGGAATGCTCATGCAAAATGACGTAGCTAACATTTTTTGTTATTTTATTCACATAAAATTAAGTAGAAACCTCAAAACAATCCTACAATACTTTTCATCTATGTATTCAATTCTATCTAATACGAAGAACCTAAATCTTGAAAAATATAATTTTGACGTTCGTAAAAATTTACAATTATTTACTGCATACACTTCTTTTTCTTCATTGTTCTTTTTTACTTTAATTCTTAGTTCGGCATTATTCTTTGTTCAACATCAGAGCTAATTTTCCGCAAAGAAAAAGTTATTAAAGCTTTTGCATTGCAGTTTTTTCTCTGTTCGGTTCATTTCATTTCTGACGCCTGCTTGGATTTAAATGTCACATTTTTTTATTTAAAGTATTATTTTTAATTCCCGTCTTCATTACAACGATGCAGGAAAATGCATAAAAATTATAAACACGCCTGGAGTAATACACATTTAATAAAACTTTTTTTCAGCTTTTTCTTTTGAGGCTTACGTAAGCGTAAAAAAAAACATGCTTCTCTTTTTTCTATTTTCCGTCGTTTACGATAATTACGTCACCGTGAGAATCTTTCTTCCTTATCAGCAGAAAATTTAAATCTGCCTTAAATCAACCTTCCATTTGTACAGCAGTGAACAGCATGATTATATATTGCTTATACTTCATATTGTTACGATTAATGAAAATATTGCTAGTAATAGGATTCTAAACATCAAGGCAAATGCTGCAATAGCAATTTTTCAAATTTTCTTATACACAGCACAGCAATCAATTACAAATTAAAAAGTAATTATCCAGCTGATTTGATTCAATCTCTTCATAACCAACGCTCTTAATGATTCTTAGAGCATTTTTCAAAATATCCTTTCCGTTCTTCCTGAGATCGTAATCGGATGATTAAACTCATTATTCAGTATTGATCTATCGCATTTTTTTTTTTTGGTCCTTAATTGTACTCTAACCAGTTTTTCGTAGAACAGTTTAATTCTTCACATAAAACCATTCTTTTTATATGGGATCGTTCCATTTCAGTAAAGCAGTCTTGTATATCAAAACCTTATGCCAGCGACGTAAAAGTCTTTTTTAGAAATTAATGAAAATATAAATTATTTTACCAATGAAAAATTACCAATACAAAATAGCAATACCTACAATATTTATTTTTAAAATATTCATCTCTACATATAATAAACAAAAGTCTGTGTGCGTGCGTGCGTGCGTGCGTGTGTGTGTGTGTGTGTGTGTGTTTCGTTCGTGTTGCGAGTAAGCTAATAGACCCAGGGCCACGAAATTTGGTACATAGGTGTATCTACACAAGAGCCAGTGCACCTCGAAGCGATTTTTTCGAAATTCGAATTAGAATTTTTTTTATTTTGTGTTTTGTGACCGAATCGCGCCATTTTGAGACATAATGGGCTACAGAAAAGCGAGATTTCACTCTATACATTTCATTTTTACATCGCCGTGAAGCGTAGACACTTAACTATTTTACGAACTTAAAATAAATTTCGTATTTCAATAAATCGATTAAATACGAATTTATTTAGGAAGGTGAGCTTAACACTTTTTCAGCGGAATTTTTTTTAAAAAAAACTTATTTTAAAAAATATGCTATTTATTTTCCTTTGATTTTTGGGCACGTTGAACTTTAATCCTTTCGACTCCTTTTAAAAAAAGAATATTCTGTATTTTTTTTTAATTTTTTAAATGAAGCTTCCGAATACACTTCTCACATCTCAGATATTTTAAAATGTAGTTT